>JAXRKP010000261.1:130000-132500 GCA_037039925.1 Doris montereyensis | reverse complement strand
AAGAGTCTCATCGTTTTCTCGTGCTGATAGCATTTGGCTGGGCCGAGGTTTTTGTCTGAGAGTTAAACCCCTTTGCGCCATTGTGTTCCTTCATGGTCTAAGTTCAAATAGGATTTAAAGTTAGTTGTTATAAATGATAGGATTAGGAATTCGTTGTTATACATACCCTCCTTGAGCTTGTTCTTTTCCCCCTGGGCCCATGGCATTTGCCTGGCCGCCAGTTTTCCTCCCGAGAGCACAATCCTGTGTGCCATTGATGTTTCTATTGGTAAGGTGTTCTTCTTCGCTGATATATTCAGGTTCATTAGTTTAATTGATGTTATGAATTCGTTGTTACAGATAACCTCCTCTTTGAGTTTGTTCGGGTCTGGTTTTCCCCCTGGGCTTATGGTATTCGTCTGGCCACTGGTTTTGCTTCCGAGAGTTCCCTCCTGTATCATTGAATTTCCTATTGGCACTAGGCATAGTATTCTCCTTGTCGATGTATTCAGGTTCATTGGTTGGGCTGGTATTATCAATTCGTTGTGATGAATGACCTCCTGGCGCGTGACGCGAAGGAGAGGAGTCTGATATTATATAGCCGGTCATTATTATTATATATATATATGTCCCTCTGAAAGGAGAGATGAGTTACGATTTTGGTAATATTGATAGGTTGGTGGTTGATTTTCTGTAGGTAAGCTATGGCTTTGTGGAGGAACTGAGTTTCATGATCGAAACCTCCTGGCGCGTGACGCGAAGGAGAGGAGTCAGATATTGTATTATAATCGATGATTTTATCTCCGCAGGGAGAAGTGAGTTAAGATTTTGAGAGCAGACAGGTTGGTGTGTTGCTTTTAGTTGATTTTAGATAGATCTATAAGTGAGCTATAACTGTGTGAAGGAAAACAGTGAGTTTCCTGTTCGAAATGAGATGAGATATAGTGTACTGAACAGATGGTTTATGGAGACCTGTTGATTGATGTGTCGTAATTTGTGAGTTGCTGTAGGTGACCCGTGTTTACAGTTAGGCTCGCGTCCCATGTAGTCGCAGAAACAGGAATTAGTGGAGTGGGGGGGGGGCAACAAACTCCCGCCAGATAATTAATGGCCTGGCTAGATAGTCTGAAGACTGTCCCCAGGCGATCGTACTGGTTAAACCTCTGCTTTTTCTTTTTGGCTGCATGGATGGTTGGTGTTGACTGACAAACCTGTAGGGGGGGGGGGGAAGCGCGACAAACTCCCGTCAGATAATTAACGATTTGGCTAGTGGACTCCTCCGTGGGTTCGCCCCAAATGGTCGTACTGACGTAACCCCGATTGTTTTTTTTTTTTAGTAAACTTGTAAAAACGGAAATGCTGTTGTATGGCATTTCAAACGTAACTAGAAGGGGCCATGCAAGTCTGGATGACCGATGGACTTAGACAGCTGTGGCATAGCACTTCTAACGTAGTAGAAGGGGTTGTACAGGACATGTGATATAGTTATATCAAGGAGAGAGGATACGACCGCCTAGTAGATAGAGATGGGTCCATGGATAGGCGCCCTCCAGGACGTGCTGTGATGTAATTCATATTTTGTCACCATTTAGAGATATAGATATTATTTTTTTTTTGATTCACATGCATTGTGAAATGTTGATTTCTAGTATTGAAATGTCAGATTAAGCAAAGTATGGTAATTAAAAAGTAGAGTCACACAAACCAAATCTTCCTCTGTTTGCCTTTCCACTCGTTTTGTCTAGTTTGTGTTCCAATTCATATAATAATTGGGTGGCGTTGTCGAAAACTACTTATCTTTTTCTCTCTACCTCTCTCTATATCTCTCCTCTCTCTCTCCCCTCTCTCTATCTCTCCTCTCTCCTCTCCCTCTCTCTCTCTCTCTCTCTCTCTCTCTCTCTCTCTCTCTCTCTCTCTCTCCCTCTCTCTCTCTCTCTCTCTCTCTCTCTCTCTCTCTCTCTCTCTCTCTCTCTCTCTGCTCTCTTTTCTTTATATTATTTTTAAACCACGAGTCCTAACATTTGGCATTATATCTTTTCTCTATCTCTCTATCTATCTATCTTCTCTTCTCCTCTTCTTTTTTTTAAAACCACGACTTAAACATATGTCAGAAGCCAGACATGGTGCCAAGGGTTCATTCGATTGATATTTGACAAGAAATGGCCTCAAGATCCTGGCCACATAAATGAAACAATGCAATTTGACGATGATGAGCTTGTCTGAAACAAAATCGGTGACAACTGTTTTATGTGACTTGCATAACGGCTCTGATGTTAATCCTTGTCTGCATGCAGGGACGTATTCCTTCACAGCCGGCCACATTGAAACTAAACGCTCTGCTGCCTCTAAATGTTCGAGCCATCGATGGCCGCAAAATTGCAGTGGCAGACTCTGGGTTTTGGTGACCGTAAAAAAATCCTCTCTCCTGGCTGGCGACTCTTGAAACAAAAGAAGACGGATCTAAGGAGATCGGAAATGTTCCACTCAGATGCCTGTACTCCAGCCTTGAACGAGTTGTGCA
>JAXRKP010000261.1:72500-120000 GCA_037039925.1 Doris montereyensis | reverse complement strand
ACTACTACTACTACTACTACTACTATTGATTATCACTACTACCACTACTACTATGACTACTACTACTACTACTACTACTACTACTATTACTATTACTACTATTACTACTATACGACTACTACTACTACTACTACTACTACTACTACTACTACTACTACTACTACCACTACTACTACTACTACTACTATTCTGCCACAACGACTAATGTGTCATTTGTCGTACTCCACAGGGTGTCTTGTCCTTATGCTACCTAACCTCGTCTGACATCTACGGCCTCATCAACCATGTGGGTTTTGACACCTGGACAATAGATTGGTCTGGCCACCGTGGTCTTGCTCTACCTCAGGTGGGAACGCCCCAACATGCACAAGCCGATCAAGGCGAGTCAAGACTAGCCAGACATGCAGTATGCACATCAAGTCAAAAGTGCAACATGTCCCACACGCAATGTAGAACGAAGGGTGACCAAGAATAGACCATCGATTAGGACCGACAGTAAATATGTCCCCGAGCTTCAGCATTGAGTGGGGTAGTGAGGGGGGGGGGGGGTGGGGGGTGGGCGTCGTGGTGGGAACCCAACGTAACTATGGGGTTTCCCAATCGCCGAAGAATTGAGTCGCAAGGCCCGTAACTGACCCCGAAGTCAACCGAGTGGTAGAACCAACGTAATCAGAGTAGACTACACGTAGTGTAAAACGAGAGGTAATCAGGAATAGACTACACTTATAGAAACGAGATGGGAACTAGCTAGACTACACTCAGTGTAGAATGAGAGGCATCAGGAATAGACTACACTCAGTGTAGAACGAGATGTAATACGAAATAGACTACACTCAGTGTAGAACGAGGGGAAATGGGAGTAAAACTACACTCATTGTAGAACGAGGGGTAATGGGGAGTAGACTACACTCAGTGTAGAACGAGATGTAATACGAAATATACTACACTCAGTGTAGAACGAGAGGTAATCAGGAGTAGACTACACTCTGTAGAACGAGATGTAATCCGAACCAGATTACACTCAGTGTAGAACGAGAGGCAATCAGGAAATAGACTACACTCAGTGTAAAACGATATGTGATCAGGAATAGACTACACTCAGTGTAGAACGAGAGGTAATCAGGAATAGACTACGCTCAGTGTAAAACGATATGTGATCAGGAATAGACTACACTCCAGTGTAGAACGAGAGGTAATCAGGAATAGACTACGCTCAGTGTAGAACGAGATGTAATCCGGAAATAGACTACACTCAGTGAAGAACGAGAGGTAATCAGGAATAGACTACACTCAGTGTAGAACGAGGGGTAATGACGAGCAGACTACAATCAGTGTAGAATGAGGGGTAATGACGAGTAGACTACACTCAGAATGAGGTAATGACGAGTAGAATAGAATGGGATAATGAGGAGAAGACTACACTCAGTGTAGAATGAGGGGTAATGAGGAGTAGGGCATACACTCAGTGTAGAACGAGGGGTATTCATTAATAGACTGTACTGAGTGTAGACCGAGCAGTATTCAGGAGCATACTACAATCAGTGTAGAACGAGGTGCAAGCAGGAATAGACTAAAGTCAGTGTAGAACAGGATGTAATCAGGCGTATACCACACTCAGTGTAGAACGAGTAATGTACCACATCAGGTAGAAGAGCATACCAGAGATCAGCGTAGAACGAGATGTAATCAGTAGAACGAGATAATCAGGCGCATACTCACACTCAGTGTAGAACGAGATTTAAGGGAGTAGAGCATGTACCCAATGTGAGGGTGCAAAGATGATTACAAAAACCCACCATACCTACCATGGGGGCAAACAAAGAAGAAAAAACCAATGTAGTCACGAAAATAATGCTAAAATTGACAGATAGATGACAGACAGTCAGGCTGGCATAATAGACAGATAAACAGACACAGAAAGATGTCCTCACTCCAATGTCCAGTTCCAGACTTCATGTACATTACATGTTTCTCCTTGGTCACTGCCCACAGATCAACCTCGCCTGGCCCATCATTTACACCCTGGTCACTGTCTACCTGGTCATCTTACCTCTGTACGCCAGTCCCACGGAAACTGGTAAGATTGAAGACTAGCTGTAGTTTGGTGTCTTGTGTATAGAAATACATGTGTCTGCTTTGTTTAGGTTTATCTCTCTGTTTACTATCTGTTTGTCTGTCTCTGTTTCTGCCTCGGTCTGTGTGTGTGTGTGTGTGTGTCTGTCTGTCTGTCTCCTGTTTACTCTCTCTCTCTCTCTCTCTCTCTCTCTCTCTCTCTCTCTCTCTCTCTCTCTCTCTCTCTCTTACTCTCTCTCTCTCTGTTCTCTCTCTCCCTCTCTCTCTCTCTGTCTGTCTCTCTCTCTCTCTCTCTCTCTCTCTCTGTCTCTCTGTCTCTCTCTCTCTCTCTCTCTCTCTCTCTCTCTCTCTCTCTCTCTCTCTCTCTCTCTCTCTCTCTCTCTCTCGTATAGTGGGAATCATAGTTTCTGACTGATTTATAACTAACGTAAATCATGATTTCTGGTTGTATTTTATATTTAAGTGAATAACGATTTCTGACTGTTCTTTATTTCTAGTGAAAAGAATAATTTCAAATTGTGGTGTTTCATATCCAGTGTCAGTGACTGTGAATGACTGAATGATTTCTCTTTGTTTTATTTTGTTGACGTTGGTGTAAATCATGATTTCTGACTTCTTCACCCTCCTGAATGACTGTGCATTTTGTTTTCTTTTTGTGTTATCGTTGACGTTAGTGTAAATCATGATTTCTGACTGTGTTTCCCTATCCCCCCTCCCCCAGGTATTGGTCTTGCCATCATCATGACTGGCATTCCCGTCTACGTTATCTTCATAGCTTGGAAGTCCAAACCAAGGCGTTTGAAAACTTTATGGGTAAGTCTTCTAGCCATGTCTTTAGTTTGTTGCATTCCAATAATTCCATCATACATTTATAATTTATATTCTCAATTGCTCCACCCAAGGGGCGGGTATTGGCGGGGGGGGGGGGGGGGCGCTGGACTGGTACTGGTAGGGTCCTACTTTTTCCTTTCAACCTTTTAAAATTTTGAATTGTGATTGGTGATCAATAGCCCTTTTGCTGCTGTCTCATTTGCCGTTGTTTTCATTAGGTTCATAAAGAAAGAGGTTTTTACTCAGAGATAATTTTTTGCAACGAAAATATATTTTCATCAATTTGTGAAATAAAGGAAAAAAATAGTTTAGAAATCGAAATGTGACAATAAGTGACACCTCCACTAATAAAGACAGAACAAACACATGACGTTTCGAGTATAACCATTCGTCAGACAACAAACGAGATATCTAGAATCTAGATCTAAGTCCCAGGCATCACACAATGTGATGTCAGAAGAAAAATAGAAAGGAGGAAGAAAGAAAAGAAAACGACGGTGATAATAAAATCTAGAAGGGAATGTGAAGAATATATAGGAGCCATGGAAGGTTCAGATCTAGAATGATCTGAGAAGGTTAAAAATATGAAAATAAGTGAGTAATAAAAGATGGAGAAGGAGAGGAGAAAGAGAGAGAGAGAGAGAGAGAGAGAGAGAGAGAGAGAGAGAAGGAAGAGAGAGAGGACCTGGAGAGCTAGGAGAGAGAGAGAGAGAGAGAGAGAGAGAGAGAGAGAGAGAGAGAGAGAGAGAGAGAGAGAGAGAGAGAGAGAGAGAGAGAGAGAGAGAGAGAAGAGAGAAAGAGAGGAATTCACAGGAGAAGACAAAGATGTGTGAGTATGGGAAACAAGAACGAAAAAGGAGGATAACTAACCTATAAGACTAGAACAACATCTATATCTCACTCATCACTGGGTCTAGAAAGAAGAAATGATAGAGAATGAATGAAAGGAAGTATAATCAAGACAAAAATTTACACTAAAGGTGCGAAATGTATACAAATTACAAATGTATCGATACAATAAGGGGATAGAGTAAACGACTTATCTGAAATGCCAATCAGCACTTGTTGATATGCTTTCCAAGCTTCAGTCTTAAGTGTTTTTGTCTTTAGTGATGAAGTTGTGTGTATGCCCTAATGGTGGTATGAAACCGTGCGTAAAGTTGCTTTTAAATGGTGAACGTGAAAAAATGCAAAGATGGTTACCATAGATAAGCAAAGGCGTGAACAGAGGGACCCAATTTGCCCAGGATTGGAAGGGGTGGGGGGAGGGCAGGGTGAGAGTGTGATATTTTCATGGGGGTAGGTGGTGAGGCGGATTGGGCTCCTTTGTATTGTGTAGAAATAGGCAATTTGCCTCGTTTCTCTCCATCCGCCTTATTGAATCCCAAACAACATTGTTTCACATCGTCCACTTTCAACGAGAATATCTCCATTCGAAATGAAAAACATTCCTGATAAAGATTCTGGATGTATTTCTTAAACTTATAGTTTGTGACTTTGATTTCATGTTTGGGAAGAGTGTTATTGCTCTTAGTCGAAAATTATTTGAAATAAATAAAATGTGAGCTCTTAATAAATTTTAAATTTTACAAGGGTAGAAAATCCTGATATCGTCTAGAGTTAAAATCACGTTCGCTACCATTTTGATGACACAAATTTATAGGCAGTGGACTAGAGTTATTTCTCAAATGCCTGCGTAGAGAAGTAATGAACTTTTTAAACAAATGTATAGGCAGTGGACTAGAGTTATTTCTCAAACGCCTGCATAGAGAAGCAATGAACTTTTTAAACAAATGTATAGGCAGTGGACTAGAGTTATTTCTCAAACGCCTGCGTAGAGAAGCAATGAACTTTTTAAACAAATGTATAGGCAGTGGACTAGAGTTATTTCTCAAATGCCTGTGTAGCAGTAGCATTGTAGCAATGAACTTTTAAACAAATGTATAGGCAGTGGACTAGAGTTATTTCTCAAACTGAGTCAAACGCCTGCGTAGCAGTAGCAATGAACTTTTTAAACAAATGTTTTAAAACAATTCTGCTCATTTATTATATATAATACACCTGATTTTCTTTTAATTTGAAGAAATAAAGAGGCTTCTCAATACGCCCGCTTGCGCCCGGTAAAAGTAAAAGTCTACCTCCATCTTTCCAATGCGCTTGAATGTGCCCGCGGAGATAACGAAAGTACACTAGGATTTAGAACTCATTTTACGATGAAAATCATATTCCTGAGCTAACATGCTTGACTTAAGGGAAGTAGCAGTTGAATACAACTGAAAGTAACGTTTACTGGATATTTAAGTATCGACTAGATCTAGATCTAGTAAATTTCAGTGATTTTTTAAAAAGAAAAACGAAATTCCGGGACCTCACAACCGAACATCTCAACAATGGCTTTCGCATTTATGAATTCTTTGTGGAATGAAGACATTTTAGACAACACAGAGTTGAAAAAATGCTGATAATGTTGACTCTGGAGATGAATCAGGCATTGATGTGGCATTCGAGAGTGGAAATCAGATCTAGATTTAGCGGGCGAGGATCCTGACGATCAAGTAACTGAGCCTCGTTCGTCTGACTCTGACTCCTGAGTAGTCTGACACTGACACTTTGAAAATGTGACTGTTGAACAATTTGCTGAATCTGTTGGCAGTGATTTTGAGAAGTTTCATTGTCCTTTAGATGTGTTTGATTGTTATTATTTCCCCCCCCCATATTTATATGACATGATTGCTGATCAGACCAATTTGTATGCACAGTAGTGTCAAGATAAGGCTGCAAAAAGTTGAGAATAAAACCTATGGAAGTATTCTAAGTGGTGTACAGGATATGCCAGCTGACAAATATAAAAGTGTGAGATTGCCCGGGTGCAAAAAAAAAGATACTACCAGTGCATCGCTGACAAAAAGAAAAAAATCCCAAAACAGAACCCCAGAAACTGTATTTAGTTGCACTACCTGCAACATTCAATTATGTGAAGGAGCTTGCTTTAGAAATTTCACAAATTATTTTAACTTTTTCAATCTTTTGCAATAAACATCAGAAAAAAATTGAAGCCGGAGCATTTTTTTCAATATTATGGTAACTTTATTATTGTTTTGCATCAGTACTATTGGTATAATGCATGCATGTTTTATATCAAATGAATCCTTTCTTTATCTGAAAATATTTTTTATAATAATATAATTATCATCATTGGTTTTTGAAAAAAATCCTTGGTAGTTTGTTCATTAGTGTTATCTCCCTTGGCTTGGAAGTTGTATATTAATTGACCCAGATTTGCTTGAGAAGCATTGGGTTTATTAAGTTAATTTATTATAATATTATATATCTTCATTGGCGTGGTAGCAATTGTTTTCATGCCATGTTGTTATATCATACACAAAATAAATAGTTAAAATCCTAACCATGTTTGTTCCTTTCGCCACTCCTTACACCCACAGATAAACTCACCATAGTCCTTCAGAAATTCATGATGGTGGTTCCTGAGGCGAAGAGCAATTGAGAGAGAGATTGGCGTAGAGGGAAGAATGGAAGAGATCTCTTCACGATGATGTTGAGCAGGACAGCAAATTGTGACAATCAACTCAGACCATATTCTTCAGTTATTAGACTCAGGCTAGTTGTATTGTTTTTTCTATAATTTTGCATGTTTTCAGAAAGTGCTGCTGCTGCTCTCTCTCTCAGTCTCTGTCTTCATGATTGCTTGCAACCATCTTTTATTTCCAAAAAAAACACCAAATGAAAAAAAAAAGAAGAAAAAGAGGGTGAGCGAGAGAGAGGGGCGAGAGAAAGGGTGAGAGAGAAAGAGAGAGAGAGAGAGAGAGAGAGAGAGAGAGAGAGAGAGAGAGAGAGAGAGAGCGCGAAAGAACGTGTGATAGCGAGGGAGAGCATCAGAGAGTGAGAGGGGAGGGAAAGGAGTGAGAGCAAAAGAGAGGGAGATGGAGAGAAAGGGAGTGAGAGCAAAAGAGAGCAAGAGAACGACACTTGTTTGCTCACTTCCAATTCCAAGCAGGGTTGCATTGGTCATTTTAAGTGCTCTTCAGTAGAATTAAATTGAAGAGGTTACAATGACAGTGAGCTGATTTATTGTTTATTTAAACAAACTCTGGATATGGTGAAGTTACAGTTGCATACGTTGTCTGGTATTTCTATGTCAAACTTGTTTGTTTGCTCACTTCAATTCCAAGCAGGGTTGCATTGGTCATGTGGCGCTGCCAGCATTTAAAAAAAAGATTAACAAAGAGTGGTTAAGCTGTAGGACTGGGGACCAAGAGGTCCCGGGTTTGAATCCTGGCAAAGCCAGGCCTGATGTTGTGCTCCTTCGGAAAGACACCTATCATGCATTTTCCCACTCAACCCAGGTGCGAAATGGGTAAAAGCACTAGCATGGAAGTAAAAACCTGCGTCAGACGCGTCTTGTTCAACTCCAAGAGGTGATATCACCTGTTCCGTTTCATGCTAAAAAAACTGGGATAAGCTCCGGCTCTATGGGTCATAACGGCCTTTAAGGATATACATAAAGAGATCTAAGCAAAGAGATGTGCCCGGTAGCTCGCTATTGATTTTGATTACTTGTTAGATTTCCATGAATTGTGTTTTCCTATGATTACTATGAATGAACGTTATCAATAACGGTAGAGATATTTATTGGTGGGAGACCTTGTGTTTTGCTGTTGTTTAAAAAAAACGATAATGTAATAGTACTAGTAGTAATATGTGGTTGCAAGATTTTTTCTCCATAAAGGTAAGGAAATGCACACATGTTTTTTGGTTTGCTTTTAAAAAAATCAGGTCTATAATACAGTAGTCACTGGATAAACGCACGCCCTTTGGGCACAGGGAAAAAAGCGTGCTTTTATGCATACCGTGTGTTTATGAGAACACTTTTACTATACAGTAGAAATTCAGTCAGCAGATGTAGGCGTGTGTTTACGCAGAGTGTGCTTCTATGAAGTGTGTTTTTATCCAGCGACTACTGTATGCATCGATGCTTCATCATATTTTAACTTTTCAGTCTCAAATTTCTCAATGTGTTCTGCGGCAAATCATATATTTTGATTTATAAGCTATTTTTATATATGTAAGTAATGCACACGTTTCATTATTTCCGTTCTTGTGTTGCATCTCGCTGATCACTGCCATTACCTTTTTTTGTTTTACGAGAGAATGTTTTGTTTTATTATCAATATCTCTGTTGTTCTTGCATCTCAAATTTTTTTTATTGTGGACGTGGAAATGAAAATGCTGTGTTCATTAAATTTGATTAAATGATAATTTAAATTTAATGATGTTTAATGTCAGAACAATTTAAAAAAAATGCTCCATTTCATTTATTTTGATCTCTTCTTCGTTTTATGTTTATCTAGTGGTTTAAAATTCCTTCTATTTTATATTTGACCAAGTGGTCTATTTTTTTAGAAATATATGCAAGATTTTCTTCTTCTTCTTCATTTTATGTTTATATATGACATTTTTGGTTGCACTGTAATTAAAGTCCCAATGAATCTTTATTGTTTTATCTTGTCTGCTTTCAAGATTCCTTCTATTTTACATTTCTGCTCGATTTTGAAGCAACTTTTCTTTGGTGTGGTTTAGTTTTTTTAATTGCTCTAAGCTAAAATGTGAAACCGTCTGTCAGTGCCAGAATTTGAAATAAGAAAAGAAAGAGGTTGAAACAAATTGTGCGTGGATGTGAAATAGGATGATGGCGAGGTCTTATCAATTTCTGCTCTGTGTTTGTATTATTTTGCTGCAATAGTCATGGTTTAGTTTATTTCTATGAATATTATGATGAATCTTTAAAATATCCATTTAAACATAACGGGCACTGTTCTTACACTACACCTGCAAGCTCAGTTTAGTCAACGTTATCTTGTCCTATCTCCCGTTTTGTAAGAGGGGTTGTAAATCTCCATTATGAATTTATAATGACATACATATCTCTCAATAGCGCCCCTTGATTTCTTGTAATGTATAGGAATGACATTCTATTCCACGTCTGCATGTTTTGTGATAAAATTCAAAACGTTCATCGTGAACTGATTTCTCAATCCTCGAGAAATGCGAGATAGAAGAACAGGGCGGGGCTGGCTGAGCTTGCGATTTGTCCACCATCGCTGGATCTGAGACGACACGCTGCTCAAACCGATGAATCTCAGTGTGTAGTAGTAACTCCAGACACCGTTGATCTGAGAATGCTTACTGTCGCACAACTTTGATGAGAATGACAGTAATACAACATGTGTAATGTGTGCATTATGAAGTTGAACTTTGAACCCATGTTTATTGCTGTAGCTAGCTAGTTAGCTAGCTTACCACCATACATGAGAGGTATTGTCGAATTATTTAAACACGAAATATTTTATAATTATTGTTCTGTATGTCGTCACTATGTCTGTGAGCAGTAGGCGTACCAGATTGTGTTCTACTCTAGACCGTGTTGTAGATACAGTAGTATCCGGTTAAACACACGGTGCTCAGGAGGCCCGGGTAGCGTGCGTTTAGGAGTTGCGTGCCTTTATAAAAAGTAGTAAAACCTTTAACTTGCCTTCTAATTCTAATGTCAATGTTTTATGAGTAAGTAGACATTTTTTACAAGTTTAGATCTTGTGAATATATTGTGGAACAAGCACGATAGCTTTCAATTTCAAAGGCTGTTCAGTGTAGCGACGTGTATTCTATGGTGGAATCTTTTTATAAAGGCACGCAACTCCTAAACGCACGCTACCCGGGCCTCCCGAGCACCGTGTGTTTAACCGGATACTACTGTATCTACTTGTCACAATGAATAACATAACAAATTCAAGGAAAGAGGGAGAAATTTTTTTCCCCCTTGTTATTATGAATGTTAACGATGACGTATTCATAATCATATTATATTGTTGCCAGCACTATTTCTCGTAACAAAAAACCCGACTGTTTTGTTGTTGATGAATCAATTCATTTGATTGATTTCATTATCATTGTTGTGTTTTACTTTTTTTTAAATGTCTTTACTTTGACATTATATGTCAGTCAAGTAAATTCAAGTGTATACAAATACATAAATACATGTATATTTGAAATGCTTAGATGCCTTACATCATAATTAGTTGTGAGCTAAATGTATGAGTACCCCCCCCCTATGTTACATGGTGTTTGTTAAATTGACATACATTCACTCCAGTGCTGTGTAGTGTTAGACATTATGTGTGATGTTACAGTCACACACACACACAACTATGTGATCATGTCAAATTATTCCTATAGTGTGTGTGTGCCCCATCAATGATTTCATGTCATGTCAACCCTCTCGTCCTGTCGTCTGCATCTTGTGATTTGCATCTGCATGACAGTGTAAGTGAGGGTAAAGGTCTTTGACTTGCAGGTGCCAGTGCCAGACAGACAAACACACCCTTAAAGATTGATATAATAGTTTCATTACTTGATCAGCAAAGTAGAAATGCACAGCAGGTATGAAGAGAGGAAGGATTAGATATATGTATCTTGTCTTTAAATGTTCATTTTCAAGTATGTTCAGAGACAACTCTGCTGATATATCAGCAAAGAAAACAAACAAAATGTCTGCAAACTGATTGAATTTTAGTGTGTTAGTACGGTACTATCTGCTTGAATCTGATCCGGTGAGTGCTATATGAAAATCTGATCAAGCTGTTACTAAGAGTAAGAGTGAAAAATTGATTTGGTTGTGAAAATTTGGTTATGTGAATGTATTCATTTGATCAAGTTATTTCTAAGTAAGAGGAAGAGTGAAAAATTGGTTTTGTGAATGTTCATTTGATTAAGTTACTAGAGTGATAAATTGAGTTTGATCTAATGAGTGTCAGTTTGATCAAGTGAAAAGAGACAATTAATGGATGTAGTGCCTGTAACTGTAACTAAAGTGTAACTTTGATCAATTTGATTCTGCACTTGCTGTCCTTAACCGGTGATTGAATATTGAGTGAAAGAAAGAGTGATGCATGATATTGTTGTAACGATGACAAAGACATGTTAAGTGGCGTACATCGCTACTTCTATTGAATGTTATGATGGGCCACCACACAAACTTCATTGTTCCTCTCCTTACAACTCACATATATTATATATGTTAAAAGTTAGCTCTTGTGTTACCGAATGTTTAAAGCTTAAAGGGCAATAACAATTAACATCATCCTCTCTTTTGACAAACTTTCTTTTCTTTAACAGATTCATGTTTTGTTTGATTGTTTGATTATCCTTTTTCCCAGCAGATAACTGTGCACTGTATTTGTTTTAATGTATGTATGTATGTATGTATGTATGTATGTATGTATATAAAATAAAATATATATATATATAATATAATAAATAAATAATAGATATATTTATATATATATATATATATATATATATATAAATATAAAACAAATATATATATATATAAATAAATAAATATAAATAAATATATATATATATATAAATATAATAAATAAATATATATATAATATATATAAAATAAAATAAATATTATATAAAATATATATATATATATATATATATATAATATAATATATAAAATAAAATATATATTGTATAAATCAAATATATAAAATAGATATATTTATATATAATATATTATATATATACATAAAATAAAACAAAATATTATATATAATATACATATAATAAAATTAATATTATATAATATGTATATATTTATATATAATATATTATACATAATATATCTACAATATATATATATATATATATATATTACATATAAATATATATGAAGAATTCATGGGGAAAAAGTCAATAGCCGCATCACTGACACATAAACAAAATGCGGAGTGGTGAAAATTGAATTTGATTTGAATGTCATCGTCACAGTATGTTTCTATTGTTACTTACCTTGCAGTTACACAGGGAGGTACCGTAGTCTGGGAGTTGTCGTGTCATTGTCATTATTTCTTTTCACACATTTCTAACAATCTGCTTGATTGAAGTTTGCCGACTTTGAATTAGCAATAGCAAAAAGAGATTCTGATTCTTTTCTGTGTCAAGTGTCTGGAAGAAGATGGCGGTGCTGTTTTGTGTGACTATGATCGTTTTTACCATGGATTTTTCATTATATTATATATACATATATATATACACACATAAAATAGGTCCCCATAAATTGACACAGTGGAAATCACCTATATAGATTGAAAACCCAGAGGACCTTGCAAGTATATTATACATATACATATAGATATATATATATATATATACACACATGCATACATACATACATACATACATACACATAACTTAATAATGAATCAATTCTTAAGTTAGTGCGAAAGTTAAATATAAACTGAAAACGCTGAATTTTTTCAAACCAAAATCCTCATCAACTTTAAAATTGACTTCTTCTAATCGTGGATACCACAATTGTGTAACAGTAGTAACCCCCCCCTCCCTACCCCCGCCATACCATAACATCATCCATTACATTGTGTTCCATTGATTCGTTTCATCTGCTTATAACTTACATGTGAGAAAATCTCTTCTTGTGGGAATACAATGGGAAAAGGGCATTTACGAAAGATCTTCCTTGTTGTTATTATTGTTGTTTAGGGTTTGGGTTTTGTCTCGATCTGTTTGGAATAAAAGGTGTTATGTTATAATAATAAAAGTCTGCTCTCTAGAGATAGAAACAAATCTCCATGTGTTTAACATTTTTCTGTTATTGTGTTATGGAGTTTGCGATCCTATTGGCATGAATTAAGAGCAAACAGCAAGATGAAAAATAGGTGAAAGAAGGAAAGAAAAGAAGTAGGACCTACCAACAGAACCCGCCAACTGCCAGCCAGACAGACAGAAGGAGAGACACACATACATACAGAAACAAAGTGAAAGAGAGAGACAGACATACAGACTCAAAATGAAAGAGAGACAGACAGACGCAAAGAGAATGAGAGAGACACACACATATGCAGACATAAAGAGAAAAGAGAGACACACATATGCAGACACAAAGAGAAAGAGAAAGACACACACAAATGCAGACACAAAGTAAAAGAAGAGAGAGACACACATATGCAGACACAAAGAGAACGAGAGACACACATATGGAGACAAAGAGAAAAAAAGACACACATGTGCAGACGCAACGAGAATGAGAAAGACACACACATATGCAGACACAAAGAGAAAGAGAAAGACACACACATATGCAGACACAAAGAGAAAGAGAGAGACACACACATATGCAGACACAAAGAGAAAGAGAAACACACACACATATGCAGACACAAAGAGAAAGAGAAAGACAGGGAAAACAAAAGAGATGGCAATCATTCCACAATGAGTAAATGACCAAAGTAAAAAGGTTTTAACAAAGGATGATAACATTTGAGACAATTTGATTTGATTTGATTTGACACATTGATTTGATATGATTTGATTTGATTTGATATGATTTGAGAAAGACACATACCACAACTAAGGTGATCTTGGGGGTTTTGGGGGTTTTAAGATTCTATTGTTTTTAAATTTTGCGCAGACTGCCCTGTAAATGTAAACAGCCAATGAAGCTATAACGTGTCACAGAGTGTTGTGATCTGCACATGGGACCTGCTTTTTATTGTCCGCCTCCGATGGGACTAGGTGTCGATCCACCTACTAGGATCAGGGGGGGGGTTGATTTTACTGGAGAAAAATTGAGGAAACATTTCAACCGTTGGCAGGGCTTGAACCTCTACCTTGTGGTTGAGAGGCTGAATCCTACAGAGAGTGGACCACTCACAAAGAGTAAACGGAGTGAAAGTCTAGAAAACAAATAAATATAAAACGAAAAGATGAATGACTGAATGGACTGAAACCTATGCACCACGCACATGCTGTGATCTCAGGAAGAATTAAGAGCAAAACAGCGATACAACTGACAGATGTAAAAAAACAGAACAGCAGAAAGACAAACATAGGATGACAATGACACACCAGCAACATTCCCTCTGAGCTGTGCACATGTGGTGCACACAATTACACGAAGACTCATTGGCGTGCGCACAGTTGAGAAATGTCAACGCACACCAATGAAATGAAAAACTACAGCAGGCACAAAATTAAAAAAATCTAATTATTTGCTCACAATTGGGATTTTTTTCATCAAACTCTGCACTACACCACAAATGTATGCACACAGACTAAAATAGATAAGAGGGAACATTGTCTACCACTACTACCAGTAGCATGTTTCATAAACCCCCTTTCACGTTCACAACAAAACGATTAAAATAAATAAAAACAATTCAAAAGAATGGCTACAACTCAAATATTTATAAACATATATGTTACTATGAATGACTTTTAAATTAAGAAAAATGACAGAAACAACACATACTTTATTGTTTCATTGGAGCTTACCCAGTCGTCCATATGGGATGATCTCAAGGTGAATGATTGCTTGGAATTACCCAGTCCACCATATGCTATGATTTCAGGGTGAATCAAGAGATATCAGCAAGGCGATGATTATGAAAGACAAAGGACAGCAGGAGGACCTACCTATCACTCAGTAATTAGTCCTGCCAACTGCCAACTTTTGATGATACAGCAAGTTAAGAAATATCTCAACTCTCCAACATATGACAACAAACATGTAGTAGTTGTGTCCCTTTGGTAATCAACGCATTCATCATGTTTATTTAGCATGATATTACATTCAGTTCAAGCTGTCCAGATCAGAGAGTTGTCTTACTTTCGTGAAAATCAGTTCCCATCTCTTATATTCTTTATGTTTACCATTGACAGACACCTTCTATTCATATACAGTCTCAACCATTAAGTTGTCAACAACAATTTTTGTGTGGTTACATTCACATATTCATACTGTTTATGAAATTCTCTATATCATGTTCACATCCAACAGTCTGCTGTTCCCATTACCAAGGCAACCGTCTCTGAACTCCGTCACCAAAGTTTGAAGCTGTGAAGGACAATTATTCAAAAAATAAAAAAATAAAAATGTCACTGGTCAGTTAACCTTTAAAAATAAAACCTGTAAAGCAGTGGTTCTCCAACCAGGGGGGACTTTCAGGGTTTCAGGGTTACTTTCAGGAGAGAATTTCAGGGAAGAAATTTCAGGTTTTCAGGGGAGAAATTCAGGGTTTCAGGGGGAGGAATTACCATCACAGATTGGTAAACTATTATTTGAATTCACCTTTGGAAGGAGACAATTTAGCAAAGGAAATGACATTCTGACGTATACATGTCATAATATGATGAAAGAGGTGCATGGGCCAGAAAAGATTGAGACCACTACTGCTGTAAAAGAAAATAAAGAAAAATGGTGCAGAACCTTTTCTATTTCATTGAAATGTGTGCACCCTTTTCAGGTTTGAGTGATCTCAGGAGGAAACAGCCTGAAGGCAGAATGAAAGGAAAGTCAGACATATCAGTAGCTCCTGCCAACTGCCCACATCTCAGGCTGGGCTTAGAGGAAACAATGAAAGGAAAGCAGGACATAACAACAGCATTCGTTGACTGCCACATGGGTGTGATGGCGGTCATTGGTCTGATCCTGTATGATGGTGTTCAGGATTGACCTTACCGGTTGGCAGCGAGAAACTAAGAGGTGCGGGTTTTCGATGACAGCGCCCGGGACACGCAGATCAATCTATTTTTAAATCAGTTAAACCGTCTGTATTCAGAAAAAAATGGTAGAGAAGCGAAGAAGAGGATTTGGTGAGGCGCGTGCTTGAGTTGATCATCTCGTTTGCAAGCCGTTCACCCTTTTTCCCGTCTTGTTTCTACGATTGGCGGTTCCGACAATTGTTGGAAGATTTAGTTTATGTCCTTTGTCCATACATCTTGAAAAAAAGTCCCTTAACGTTTATGAGCTCATTTCTAAAAAAAAATTGCAAAATGGTTACAATTCGTTCCCACTATTTTAGTGTTTTCAGTTCTTATTATATTATAAAGGATGAGATGGCTGAGTGGTTAAAAGGTATTGCACTGTGACAGAGGTTCTTGGTTCGGCCCCTTCAGGCATTTCATTTCTTCCCTGAGCAAGAAAATTTACCCCCTTTAACTCACTTGGATAGCATGGGTGACTTCCTGTTGCATTAGTAAGCTGGATGATGGTCTGTATTCCTTTCTCTACAGAAATTGGCATGCCAGGCGTGACATCTTTCAGTGCCCGCGTGGATGCCACTAATTTTAAAATTAATTTTAATTATTTATTGTACGTTGAACCAGTGATCTCCCGCAACCCGAAAAGAAATCATCAGATTGCTAAGCACTTTGTCCCCTTTGGACATTGAAACCCATCTCATCTAAAATTAGACATGTTTAAGTCAGGTTTTTCTGAACTTCTTATGTTGCCATTCGATTCTGCAGAAGGAACAAAGGAAAAAAATCGATAAGCAAAGACATCACCCATGCATGCCTTTCATACTCACATAAATCAGTTTTCATCAGCTGGTTGGCACAATGTATCCCATGCACTGTTCCAGAAACAAATGCAAATCCTTCATGCAGGAATTCATCTGGAACAAGATTTTGGGGTGAAAAGTCAAAAACTTGGATTTACATTTCCATCTAGACACAATGGTAATGGTAAAAGAAAAACAGTGAAGCAAGGCATGTCATCTAAAACCCACCTTAAATCCCAGAGGCTAGATCTAGAAATAAGATGTAGATCTAAGAAAACCAAATCTAGATCTGTCTGGCTCTAGAATATTATCGACGGTGAAAGTCGCAAACCGTGTAAGTCCAGTTTGGGATGTTTTGAGAATATGATGCCGCGCTTATTATCTATTTTCAGTTCACAGACATACACGGTTTGCAAGTGTGAAAAACTAGACCCAATAGGGATACACGGTTTGCAAGTGCCAAAGACTAGACCCAACAGGGATACACGGTTTGCAAGTGCCAAAGACTAGACCCAATAGGGATACACGGATTGTTCATATGGTTATTAGATGGATTTTTATTGGTTCTTGTGCCATGGAATCCCTAACTAGACGAGGCATAGGGCTTCCTAGTGTTAAAAAGTGAGAAAAAAAGTGTTACTAATTTTAGACTTACGCAGTTTGCAACTTTTACCATCATTATGTTGATTTTAGATCTAGATCTATTTAGACCGATAGAAAGATATCAAGATGTAAATCTTAAGTCTATACTAGAGATGCAATATCCATTTCTTTGATGATTATTGGGCCAAAAATGTTCGATGACAAAATTTTCTTGGTTTCATCAAGAAAGGTAGACAGTCGCCATTGCTACACCCCCCCCCCCACAAAGGCGTCTATAAATATCGGTTTCTCCACATGTATTGAACTACTCCTATAGACCCACAACGAGTTAACTGCTTTTATTGCTATAGTGGAACTCAAGGAAAGTAGCAAGCTCGGAAATGACGAGAACTTTGAGAATATCGCGATCAATCCAAATACCTAATTATTTCCTTCCCTAAGTCACTAAAAATATCTTGTCAACAGCTAAACCCCCAAAACAAAAAGCTCTCATTTAGTGAGATCATCTTCTCATGTAAGTCTAATCTTACTTGTTACTGTAAAATAAATAACACCCGTAAATAGGCAAATCATATCAACACATAAAATTTGGTAAGAAATGAAAAGCCCACACGTGCGATGACAATGACAAGAATCTAGTCTGACCTCATCTTGTCTTCATACAGTACAGCCTGTCGGTGGACTTTCGTGTATATGTAGCACATATAGGGGAGGGGAGCTTGTCTAGACTAATGACGTCGCTCTCGCTTTCTTTCCCTCTCTATGTGTCAAGGGTCAACGATTTAAAGTGGTCTGGATCAGACTGTAGTCCACTAAGCGATGACGATACATGGACAGGAATGAAAAGTGAGGGCCATATGTATGTCACCTGTATGATCAGGATTTAAAATTTTAAGAAAGAGAACTTTAAAAGAATGCAAGAACTAAATCGGGCTGTGACGATTTATCAGCATTAAAGTTTAATCAGCATTCCTATCAAGGAAAGTAACCAAAAAAAATTGTCTGTCTTCTTCACTGACTTGAGTTGCAAAATTAGGTTCAAATTTGCTATTTCAAAACCTCTCGGAAATAGTAAGAATTCAGGTTAAGCAAGATTTTATGGTCAGCCACGGCCATCTCGCTACCTCAGTCCCACTCTACTTTTATAACTATGATTGCTAACTTCTATACTACTACTATAACTACTATTACGTCTCCCAACTTTCACTACTACAATTTCTATTATTACACTACTACAACTACTACTATGACCTGTACTATTACTACTCTGACCACAACTACTACAATGACTGCCATTACTACTACTACTACTGCTACTATTACTAGGGCCTACTATAATTACTGTCATTACTAGGACTTCTACTATTACTACTATAATTACTGTCATTACTGTCATTACTATTACTACTATAATTACTGTCATTACATTACTACTGCTACTATTACTACTATAATTACTGTCATTACCTAAACTACTATTCATTAATTACTGTCATTACTTCTACCTATTACTACTATAATTACTGTCATTACTACTACTACTATTACTACTATAATTACTATTACTATAACTACTATAATTACTATTACTACTATTACTACTATAATTACTGTCATTACTACTACTACTATTACTACTATAATTACTGTCATTACTACTACTTCTACTATTACTACTATAATTACTGTCATTATTACTACTACTACAATTACTATTACTACTATAATTATAATTACTGTCATTACTACTACTACTATTACTACTATAATTACTGTCATTACTACTACTACTATTACTATTACAATAATTATACAACTTCTACTATTTACTGTCATTACTACTACTACTATTACTACTATAATTACTGTCATTACTACTACTATTACTACTATATAATTACTACTACTATTTACTATAATTACTGTCATTACTACTACTATTACTACTATAATTACTGTCATTACTACTACTACTACTACTATAATTACTACTACAATTACTATTACTATAATTACTGTCATTACTCTACTATTACTACTATAATTACTGTCATTACTACTACTCATTATTACTACTATTACTACTACTATAATTACTGTCATTACTACTACTACTATTACTACTATAATTACTGTCATTACTACTACTATTACTACTATAATTACTGTCATTACTACTACTATTACTACTATAATTACTGTCATTACTACTACTATTACTACTATAATTACTGTCATTACTACTACTATTACTACTATAATTACTGTCATTACTACTACTATTACTACTATAATTTATCATTCATTACTATTACTACTATAATTACTGTCATTACTACTACTATTACTACTATAATTACTGTCATTACTATACTACTATTACTACTATAATTACTGTCATTACTACTACTATTACTACTATAATTACTGTCATTACTACTACTATAATTACTGTCATTACTACTACTATTACTACTATAATTACTGTCATTACTACTATAATTACTCATTACTACTACTATTACTACTATAATTACTGTCATTACTACTACTATTACTACTATAATTACTGTCATTACTACTACTATTACTACTATAATTACTGTCATTACTACTACTATTACTACTATAATTACTGTCATTACTACTACTATTACTACTATAATTACTGTCATTACTACTACTACTATTACTACTATAATTACTACTGTCATTACTACTACTATTACTACTATAATTACTGTCATTACTACTACTATTACTACTATAATTACTGTCATTACTACTACTACTACTATAATTACTGTCATTACTACTACTATTACTACTATAATTACTGTCATTACTACTACTATTACTACTATAATTACTGTCATTAGCTACTACTATTACTACTATAATTACTGTCATTACTACTACTATTACTACTATAATTACTGTCATTACTACTACTATTACTACTATAATTACTGTCATTACTACTACTATTACTACTATAATTACTACTGTCACTACTATAATTACTGTCATTACTACTACTATTACTACTATAATTACTGTCATTACTACTACTATTACTACTATAATTACTGTCATTACTACTACTATTACTACTATAATTACTGTCATTACTACTACTATTACTACTATAATTACTGACTACTCTATTACTACTATAATTACTGTCATTACTATAATTACTGTCATTACTACTACTATTACTACTACTCATTACTATTACTACCATAATTACTGCTATAATTACTGTCTTTACTACTACTATTACTACTATTATTATTACTACTACTATTTACTACTGTCTACTACTACTATTACTACTATAATTACTGTCACTACTACTACTACTATTACTACTATAATTACTGTCACTACTACTACTACTATTACTACTATAATTACTGTCATTACTACTATTACTACTACTGTCATTACTACTATTCTACTATTACTACTATAATTTACTACTACTACTATTACTACTATAATTACTGTCTACTTACTACTATAATTACTACTATAACTACTGTCACTACTTGACTTCTACTATTACTACTATAATTACTGTCACTACTTACTACTATTACTACTACTGTCACTACTACTTCTACTATTACTACTATAATTACTGTCATTACTACTACTACTATTACTACTATAATTACTGTCACTACTACTACTACTACCATTACTACTAATAATTACTGTCATTACTACTATAATTACTATTACTACTATAATTACTGTCACTACTACAACTTACTATTACTACTATAATTACTGTCATTACTTCTACTACTACTACTAATGTCACTCACTATACTACTAACACTACCATTATTACATAATCACTCACTATACTTAACACTATATTACTAACATTACCATTATTACTAGCTATCACTCATTATACTACTAACATTACCATTATTACTACTATCACTCACTACTACTAACATTACCATTATTACAGCTATCACTCACTATATTACTAACACTACCATTATTACCCTATCACTCACTATACTACTAACATTACCATTATTACCGCTATCACTCACTATACTACTAACACTACCATTATTACCCCTATCACTCACTATACTACTAACACTACCATTATTACCCCTATCACTCACTATATTACTAACACTACCATTATTACCCCTATCACTCACTATACTACTAACATTACCATTATTACCCCTATCACTCACTATATTACTAACACTACCATTATTACCCCTATCACTCACTATACTACTAACACTACCATTATTACCCCTATCACTCACTATATTACTAACACTACCATTATTACCCTATCACTCACTATACTACTAACACTACCATTATTACCCCTATCACTCACTATATTACTAACACTACCATTATTACCTGACTATCACTCACTATACTACTAACACTACCATTATTACCCCTATCACTCACTATACTACTAACACTACCATTATTACCCCTATCACTCACTATACTACTAACACTACCATTATTACCCCTATCACTCACTATACTACTAACACTCCCATTATTACCCCTATCACTCACTATACTACTAACACTACCAATTATTACACTATACTACTATCACCCCTATTCACTATATTACTAACACTACCATTATTATTGACTATATTACCCATTATTACTCCTATCACTCACTATACTACTAACACTACCATTATATACTCCTTTATTACTAACACTACCATTATTACCCCTATCACTCACTATACTACTAACACTACCATTATTATCACTCCTATACTACTAACACTACCATTATTACTACTCACTATACTAGTAACACTACCATTATTACCCCTATCATTCACTATACTACTAACACTACCATTATTACCCCTATCATTCACTATACTACTAACACTACCATTATTACCCCTATCACTGACTATATTACTAACACTACCATTATTACCCCTATCACTCACTATACTACTAACACTACCATTATTACCCCTATCACTCACTATACTACTAACACTACCATTATTACCCCCATCACTCACTATACTAACATTATCATTATGACCGCTACCACTCACTATATTACTAACACTACCATTATGACCGCTATCACTCACTATACTACTAACACTACCATTATGACCACTATCACTCACTATACTACTAACACTACCATTACGACCGCTATCACTCACTATACTACTAAGATTACCATTATGACCGCTATCACTCACTATTCTACTAACACTACCATTGTGACCGCTATCACTCACTATACTACTAACACTACCATTATGACCGCTATCACTCACTATACTACTAACACTACCATAGTGACCGCTATCACTCACTATTCTACTAACACTACCATAGTGACCGCTATCACTCACTATTCTACTAACACTACCATTGTGACCGCTATCACTCACTATACTACTAACACTACCATTATGACCGCTATCACTCACTATTCTATTAACACTACCATAGTGACCGCTATCACTCACTATTCTATTAACACTACCATTGTGACCGCTATCACTCACTATACTACTACCACTGTTAGTGCTATTACGGACTCCTTGTATGACTTCTACATACACTGATGTGAAGTTGTAGCAATTGCTGCTCCACTTTCTCTTCCATGGCAGTAAAGTCCACCATCTCACACCTGATGAATTCTTGGTGATACAAGGCTTTGATTTCGTCTGGAATATCTTGGTCCAAAATTGGGGTGACGCTCTCCGACAACCTGCCAGGAGAAGGAAAGACCAGGACCAAGACTGACACAAGAGCTGGCAGTACAACGTCAAATCAACTCATTAAGTCCACAATCATTGTCTCTATTTTAGATGCATTTTCCCCCGAGACTTTTGATACAAAAACAAAATTTAGCGCTTATAATATAACGGTAACAAAGGCAATATATCACAGCTTCCAAAAATTTTCAAATAAAAAATCCCAGCCTTAGACTGCACGTAAACTAACTCGCAACGAGGGTACATAATACCCAGAAAGCATTAATAATTTAACCCCAAGCAACCCCTTATTAAAATTTACTTTATCTGATCTGATTTACCCACACCCACAACTAAGGTGATCACAGGGGGGGGGGGAGAGGGCAAGATTTTATAGATTTTAAAATTTTGTCCGGGCTATCCTGCAAACAGCCAAGGGATCTTTAACGTTCACAGACTACTGTTGTGATCTCGATCTGCTCACAGGACCTCTTTTTTTTATATCATCCACTATCTTTTGGTTGAGAGGCCGACACCTTGCCTCTGGAGTACCGAGTCACCCTCCAAGGTAAATAGCAAACAGTCCGCCCATCACTCTGGCATGGTATTACGGTAGTCTTGCAACCTCTGAATGGCGTCTCCAGACTTGCATACCAATCTCTAAGAGTCTCTGCCGTTAATTTATAATTCCTATAAGGGGTGGGGGAAAGGGGGAGGGGTTCCCGAGAAAGCCAATTTTGCCTAAAATGGGACAAATCTAAGTTTTTGTATTATTGGATGGAGCCATTCATTCTCTTCATTTTATTTGATATTGTGATAAAAAATATCAGTATTGATTCCCTAAATTCATATGATCTTTTAAAGTACGATACTGCCCTAGTTTTCAACACATCTATTGTACTGTAGAAGCCAGTAATTTTGTCTCAAGTATTGCAAGTTCGTAATACATCTTAATCAGCCCTATGTAATATATCCTAATCAGCCCTATGTAATACATCTTAATCAGCCCTATGTAATATATCCTAATCAGCCCTATGTAATACATCTTAATCAGCCCTATGTAATATATCCTAAAAAAATATTCAACAAACTGAAAATATAGGTTCAAATATGATTTTTCTCAAAATGGATTTTTTTTTACTGTTTTTTCCTACGACATACTCAAATATAATTTTCAACAGGTTCCTGTGAAATTTGGCTTTATGTCTTAACTAAAATATCTAGTTATAAATGGGATTTTTACATCCTTCTTAGGCCCTGTCCTGTACACCCTGTACACCCCATCTCACTGTAAACGAGTAGAAAATTGCTTAAAAAGCCGTCAAAAATTGGTGACCTGTAACAAACTCAAATCAAATGATGATACAACTGAAATATGCTACTTTAAAAAAAAAGTTTCCAAAAGTAATATAACAATCGAAAACGTTACGTAGTCTTTGTGGGACTGTCATCATTGTATCTTCTAAATGCGTGTGCTTTTTTATTGTGATGCTCCATGGTTTGTTTAATTGGATTCGTGCATTGTTTTGATTTTAAATCTTTTCTTGTGCTTTTGACTGTACAGTGCCATCGGGCCCCTTTGGTGGATGTCAATACACTCTATCAATGTATTATTACTATTATTACTATTATTATTATTATTATTACTATTATTACTATTATTATTACTATTATTACTATTATTACTTTCTATTATTATTTTCGGAGAAATTCATGATGTGTTTTTGGTGGGAAAATTGAGAGAAATTACTTTCCTTCCAAACCTCTCTTTTTTTTGTTGTTGTCAAAATAAAAACTATCTAAGATGTCAAAAAATCAATAAGACAGTTTCAAGTCATTGGTTTGAAGTTTTGTATGTGCACAATTATAAACCTCTACAACAAAAACTGCAGAACTAACTTTTGAAAATGACCCATTTTTCAACAAAAAATTCAAAATTGCAATCTTTTGCATGGCAATTTAACTTTCAAAAATGACTTCCACAGTTTTTTCCCTCTCGCTTCATCATGCTGAACACATTTATGAAGACTAAAATTGTGCATTTCTTCAAACTAAAAAAAACACTCAGAGATAACTGCATATATGATGGACAGGATAGTATGGGACAAAGAGGACACACCTGAATGGGACAAAGAGGGCAAGCCCGCATGGGACAAAAAGGGCAAAGCCTGCATGGGACAAAGAGGACAAGCCTATGTGGGACAAAGAGGACAAGCCTGTGTGGGACAAAGAGGACAAGCCTATGTGGGACAAAGAGGACAAGCCTATGTGGGACAAAGAGGACAAGCCTATGTGGGACAAAGAGGACAAGCCTATGTGGGACAAAGAGGATAACCTATGTGGGACAAAGAGGACAAGCCTATGTGGGACAAAGAGAGCAAGCCTATGTGGGACAAAGAGAGCAAGCCTATGTGGGACAAAGAGAGCAAGCCTATGTGGGACAAAGAGGATAACCTATGTGGGACAAAGAGGACAAGCCTATGTGGGACAAAGAGGATAACCTATGTGGGACAAAGAGAGCAAGCCTGTGTGGGACAAAGAGAGCAAGCCTGTGTGGGACAAAGAGAGCAAGCCTGTGTGGGACAAAGAGAGCAAGCCTGTATGGGACAAAAGACAAGCCTGTATGGGACAAAGAGAGCAAGCCTGTGTGGGACAAAGACAAGCCTGTGTGGGAAAAAGACACCTGCATGGGACAAGACAAGCCTGCATGGGAAAAAGGACAAGCCTATGTGGGACAAAGAGGAGAGGACAAGCCTATGTGGGAAAAAGAGGACAAGCCTATGTGGGAAAAATGGGAAAAAGGACAAGCCTATGTGGGACAAAGAGGACAAGCCTGCATTGAACAAAGAGAGCAAGCCTGTGTGGGACAAAGAGAGCAAGCCTATGTGAGACAAAGAGGACAACCCTGCATGAGACAAAGAGAACAAGTCTGTGTGGGACAAAGAGTGCAAGCCTGCCTGGGACAAAGGGGCAAGCCTGTATGGGACAAAGAGAGCAAGCCTGCATGGGACAAAGAGGCAAGCCTGTGTGGGACAAAGAGAAAGCCTGTATGGGACAAAGAGAGCAAGCCTGACAAAGAGAGCAAATGGGACAAAGGGCAAGCCTGCATGGGACAAAGAGGGCAAGCCTGTATGGGACAAGAGAGCAAGCCTGGGTGTGGGACAAAGCCTGCATGGGACAAAAGAGGACAAGCCTGTGTGGGACAAAGAGGACAAGCCTGCATAGGACAAAGAGGACAAGCCTATGTGGGACAAAGAGGGCAAGCCTGCATTGGACAAAGAGGACAAGACTATGTGGGACAAAGAGGGCAAGCCTGTGTGGGACAAAGAGGGCAAGCCTACATGTGACAATGTGGGACAAAGAGGGCAATCCTGCATGGGACAAAGAGGCCAAGACCTGTGTGGGACAAAGAGGGCAAGCCTGTGACTATGTGGGACAAAGAGGGCAAGCCTGTGTGGGACAAAAGAGGGCAAGCCTGTGTGGGACAAAGAGGGCAAGCCTGTGTGGGACAAAGAGGGCAAGCCTGTGTGGGACAACGAGGGCAAGCCAAGGACAGGTAAAGATAAGCCTGGAACATGGAGGCCACACCAGAGAAAGACTTACAACTTTGTGTTGGATTCCCGATCATCCCATTCCCTCAGCTCCTGTTTCCACTGAGCATATTCTTCATCTAGGCTGAAATACAATTGAATGAAAACAAACATAAGATAAGGTAAGATAAGATAATCTGTATTCATCTCTATGGGAATTTTTTTGTAGTCACCATTTTCATAAGACATAACATTTCACAAACAAACTTCTTAAATGGTACCATTGATATAAATTACACAAAACAATAATAATGAAGGCGGCACCTGAAGTGATTTTCTTTGCTTTTGAGTATAGTTTTTGCTTTTAGTATGCACATGAGTAACTGTCAAAATACAGGCATCCTATATCATTGAAAAGTTTGTAGCGTTCTTTGTTGCCATAGAAACGGCCGCCATCTTGGCCATCTCCTCCCTTAGTTATGAATAAAATCACTCAAAACCTGTGCAGATCCAGATCATTTTTTCCATTCAATATCTCAAGAGTGACGTCGATTTTAAAAATATTTTGGATATGATTTTTTTAGATGAATTAAAAAAAAATAATTTAATATCGTGAATGTACAAACACGTCGTTTTTATTTTAAAAAATTTATTTCTCAAAGAGTTTACAATATATCAACAACAAAAAACTACGTCATTCTATTAACATGGACAAGAGGAACCTATGTGCCAAATATAATACAACAATGTTCGGAAAAATGGCGGAGGAGATAGAATTTTAGTGTGGAAAAACTACATTTCGGGAAAAATGCAAGTAAAAAAACGCAAAAGAAAATAACGCAAAACAAACGCTTCAGACGGGTTTCCCTTGTTGTAGCAGCCCCCTTACTCTTTCGAGTCTCTGTCATAGTTACTTATGTAAATAGGTTTATAAATCTAGGTTTAGATGTGCACTGTCATGAAAACAGACATCGAAATGACCAGTTTTTTGTTTTTTCCCTCTATATCCTATGCTTGTGTGCATGTTTATATACACACTGACGCGCAACGTCTCTTATATCACACAGCGATCGGCCGAACTGTCGATCGGTGTCGACTGAAACAAGGTCCAGTTGGTGTTGCCATATTTGCGATTAACCGCCAAAATACGGATTGTTACTGCTATCTTCTCAGTCAGTGTTAGGACAATTTACATCAAAATTTTGATTGTTTTTACCTACCCTCGTCTACAAAATATTTTGTAAAACAAATACCATACGTCATATGGACATTTTTTTGCCATGAACTTGTAGATAAATGATCGCTCTACCCGAATATGCAAAGAACAGAAAATCAACCTTTTGGTACAAAACTCACCAGTCATTAATACTAGAAACATTAATTCCTGCAGATAAATATCTTAATATGGTGATTATACTTGACCAAAATGCCAACCTAAGAAAAATGTTGCTGTTTCTTTCGACCTTGTGGAACATTAAAACAAGGCAACAGGCAAGTTTGAATTGGTCTTTGTTATGTGTTCAAACGACTGTTGGCCAACATCAATGGATAGATTGGTAATGGGAGTATTGGTGACAGTCCTGAATACAGACACAACGTCAATGGACAGATTGGTAATGGCAATAATAACAACAACCAGTGTTGGTGACAGTCCTGAATACAGACACAACGTCAATGGATAGATTGGTAATGGCAATAATAATAACAACCAGTGTTGGTGACAGTCCAGAATACAGACACAACGTCAATGGATAGATTGGTAATGGCAATAATAATAACAACCAGTGTTGGTGACAGTCCTGAATACAGACACAACGTCAATGGATAGATTGGTAATGGCAATAATAATAACAACCAGTATTGGTGACAGTCCTGAAACAGAACAACGTCAATGGATAGATTGGTGACAGTGTTGGTGACAGTCCTGAATACAGACACAACGTCAATGGATAGATTGGTAATGGCAATAATAATAACAACCCGTGTTGGTGACAGTCCAGAATACAGACACAACGTCAATGGATAGATTGGTAATGGCAATAATAATAACAACCCGTGTTGGTGACAGTCCAGAATACAGACACAACGTCAATATGTTGCTGCCTAATAATACAAATTATCAGGGTTGGCAAAAATAAAGATAATTGTTCTTTTTAATGTACCGGCAATAAAAAACAAATGACTACCCTATATTTACTAATGTAGCGTTAAGATACCTAAACTGGTGTGGCAACCTTTGTGCTGCCGCCTCTTGGTTTGTCTCTAGCTCGGTGACGTTCCCTTAGAGCTCGGATCGTTTTTTCTTTGAACATTGAATGCCCTAGACTCTGCGGATACGTTTGCGGTGGCCCACAGCACTTCTGAAAGCTTAAATTCTCGCGTTTTCATCCAAAAAGTTACCAGAGAGAGAGAGAGACAGATAGACAGACAGACAGACAGATAGAGACAAACTGGCAACCGTGAGAGAGGCAGAGTGTCAGACAGAAACACACACAGAAAGACAAGCTTATTTAAATGAAAGATAGACAGACACGTGCAGAGAGGCAGACGGACACAAAAGATGAACTGGGAGAGAGAGAGAAAGAGAGAGAGGGAGAGAGAGAGAGAGAGAGAGAGAGAGAGAGAGAGAGAGAGAGAGAGAGAGAGAGAGAGAGAGAGAGAGAGAGAGAGAGAGAGAGAGAGAGAGGAGAGAGATCGAGTGCAAGAGGCAGACAGACATACAGACGCAAATAGAGGCAGACAAACAGACCCACAACAAGAGAATTTTCACTTACGCTTTATCTTGGCATTGAACTTACGGATGATCTCGTCCATACGGATGTTGGCCGGGTTCGAATGTAACCTGAGGAAACGAAATAGAAATACAACACACATAACAAGCTTATTTGTCCTAGTGTGGAAGTTAGTGTTATCTTGTCCTATGTGGAATGAGTATTGAGTTGAGTGTTATCTTGTCCTAGTGTGGAATAGGTAGTATGTGAGTTGAGTTTTATCTTGTCCTAGTGTGGAATAGGTAGTATGTGAGTTGAGTGTTATCTTGTCTTAGTGTGGAATAGGTAGTATGTGAGTTGAGTGTTATCTTGTCCTAGTGTGGAATAGGTAGTATGTGAGTTGAGTGTTATCTTGTCCTAGTGTGGAATAGGTAGTATGTGAGTTGAGTGTTATCTTGTCTTAGTGTGGAATAGGTAGTATGTGAGTTGAGTGTTATCTTGTCCTAGTGTGGAATAGGTAGTATGTGAGTTGAGTGTTATCTTGTCCTAGTATGGAATAGGTAGTATGTGAGTTGAATGTTATCTTGTCCTAGTGTGGAATAGGTAGTATGTGAGTTGAGTGTTATCTTGTCCTGGTGTGGAATAGGCAGTATGTGAGTTGAGTGTTATCTTGTCCTGGTGTGGAATAGGCAGTATGTGAGTTGAGTGTTATCTTGTCCTGTTGTGGAATAGGCAGTATGTGAGTTGAGTGTTATCTTGTCCTGTTGTGGAATAGGCAGTATGTGAGTTGAGTGTTATCTTGTCCTGGTGTGGAATAGGCAGTATGTGAGTTGAGTGTTATCTTGTCTTAGTGTTTCGGATCTGGAATCCCAATCTACGGATAATCGGGACAAATACAAAAAAAAACAAATCAGTCCCCAGATCATCTGTTCAAATTATCCAAACATCTGGATTATCGAAGTCTGGACTATCAAAACGTGACTGTATATAAAATAAAATTAGTTTACCTTTCATATATATATATATACCCACTTTACGCTGATGTACGGACTAAAAGCTAAGAAAATGTATTAATACATCGTTTACGTACAGGTTGGCAGCTATGCTTACCCTTTGGCTGGCTGGCTGGCTGCCACATCGTCGGCACCTAAGTCGTCCGCCACTTGACGGTCGCGTGGACTGGATGAGTTAATACCTGGAAGTGAAAACAAAAGGAAAGATATGTTTTTATACCCCAAATAAACACCAGTAACAAACAAACAACAGACAAATAAAACCCAATAAAAATCACTTGGTGAATAATTCAGCAATCTAGGAGCCAGTATCGATAATTTATTTTTTCTCTTCATGTCTTTTGCTAGCGAATGTCACATGTGTTTCATTGGCAGAGGTCACATGTGTTTCATTGGCCAAGGTCGCATGTGTTTCATTGGCAGAGGTCACATGTGTTTCATTGGCAGAGGTCGCATGTGTTTCATTGGCCAAGGTCGCATGTGTTTCATTGGCAGAGGTCACATGTGTTTCATTGGCAGAGGTCACATGTGTTTCAATGACAGAGGTCACATGTGTTTCAATGACAGAGGTCACATGTGTTTCAATGACAGAGGTCACATGTGTTTCATGGCAGAGGTCAGATGTGTTTCATTGGCAGAGGTCACATGTGTTTCGTAGGCAGAGGTCACATGTGTTTCATTGGCAGAGGTCACATGTGTTTCATTGGCAGAGGTCACATGTGTTTCATAGGCAGAGGTCACATGTGTTTCATAGGCAGAGGTCGCATGTGTTTCATTGGCAGAGGTTACATGTGTTTCATTGGCAGAGGTCACATGTGTTTCATAGGCAGAGGTCACATGTGTTTCAATGACAGAGGTCGCATGTGTTTCAATGACAGAGGTCACACTTGCTTCATTGGCAGAGGTCACATGTGTTTCATTGGCAGAGGTCACATGTGTGTTTCAATGACAGAGGTCGCATGTGCTTCATTGGCAGAGGTCACATTTGCTTCATTGGCAGAGGTCACATGTGTTTCATTGGCAGAGGTCACATGTGTTTCATTGGCAGAGGTCACATGTGTTTCATAGGCAGAGGTCACATGTGTTTCAATGACAGAGGTCACATGTGTTTCAATGACAGAGGTCACATGTGCTTCATTGGCAGAGGTCACATGTGCTTCATTGGCAGAGGTCACATGTGCTTCATTGGCAGAGGTCACATGTGCTTCATTGGCAGAGGTCACATGTGCTTCATTGGCAGAGGTCACATGTGTTTCATTGGCAGAGGTCACATGTGTTTCATTGGCAGAGGTCACATGTGTTTCATTGGCAGAGGTCACATTTGCTTCATTGGCGGATGTCATATGTGTTTCATTGGCAGAGGTCACATTTGCTTCATTGGCGGATGTCATATGTGTTTCATTGGCAGAGGTCACATTTGCTTCATTGGCGGATGTCATATGTGTTTCATTGGCAGAGGTCACATGTGCTTCATTGGCGGATGTCATATGTGTTTCATTGGCAGAGGTCACATTTGCTTCATTGGCGGATGTCATATGTGTTTCATTGGCAGAGGTCGCATGTGCTTCATTGGCAGAGGTCACATGTGCTTCATTGGCGGATGTCATATGTGTTTTATTGGCAGAGGTCACATGTGTTTCATAGGCAGAGGTCACATGTGCTTCATTGGCAGAGGTCGCATGTGTTTCATTGCAGAGGTCACATGTGTTTCATTGGCAGATGTCGCATGTGTTTCATTGGCAGAGGTCGCAGGTCTTTCATTGCAGAGGTCACATGCGTTTCATTGCAGAGGTCACATGTGTTTCATTGGCGGATGTCGCATGTGTTTCATTGGCAGAGGTCGCAGGTCTTTGTCTTTCATTGCAGAGGTCACATGTGTTTCATTGGCAGAGATCACATGTCTTTTTGTCTTTCATTGCAGAGGTCACATGTTTCATTGGCAGAGGTTGTATGTGTTTCATTGGCAGAGGTTGCATGTGTTTCATTGGCAGAGGTTGCATGTCTTTCATTGCAGAGGTCACATGTGTTTCCTTGGCAGAGGTCGCAGGTGTGTCATTGGTAGACGTCGCAGGTGTGTCGTTGATAGAGGTTGCATGTGTTTCATTGTTAAAGGCAGCATGTTTTTCATTGTCTACCTTGCAAAGCATAAAAAACTACAATCTTAACTATAAAAAAAACCACCTGATTTTATATTGCTTTTGAGTGTAGGTTTTTGCTTTTAGTATATACATGAGTAACTGTCAAACAGCATGAATCCTATATCATTGAAAAGTGTGTAGCGCCCTCAGTTCACGGCTGTGCAGGCTAGTGCTATGAGCGTTCCTTTATTTGGCCGGCCGGCTCGCAATAAATCACTTGTCAGTGACCACCGAGGGGAATTCCCCGGCGCGCATCAGGTTTCCCCGTTATTGCGCTGATATCGGCGTGATATCATTTATTGTTTTGCCCTGTTATTCCACGAATGCCACTGAAGCGAACATCGTTTTCTCACTATCTTTGAATTGTTACGTTTCTGTGCTTTCAGACTATGCTATTTCCATTAGTAGGGTATTCTTCCTAGAGTTACAGTGATTATTTTAAAATACGGTCTTGTTGTCCACGATGGTATGATGTGGAAAGGTAGAAAGGTTAGATTTTATTCATTTTTGGCGATTATGATTATTAAACAAAAGCTTATGACCTTCCTGGTGCCTGTGGTACATATTCTTGTCTCTGGTGTCTCATAAGCAAGAATGAGATACCTTTTGAGCAGAACAGTGAGGCGCCCAATATATCTTTGACAAGCTCCACAGCGACTACCAGAGATACACCCTACATGGTCAAGGCCTAAAGAAGCATGCATCTGCATTCAACAACTGCATTCACCCACCAATACTCAACATTCCTTTACATAGAGTAGTACCACCATACCTACATTGCCTCCTGGGAATTACTCTTAAACACCACAGGCTTTTAGAGAATGCTGCAGATGAAATAGACAGGTTTATATACGGAGATAGTGCTTGCAAGAATGAAGATGTCAAAAACTTAAAAATGTATGGGGGTAATTGGTTAAAACACAACAAATTAGTTGCTAGATCAAACTTTTTCAGTGTAACGTTATAGTGGCATCTCAGGCTCAGGAAGAAGAAAAATGGAATGGAAGACGAAATTTGAATTAGTTGCAAATGAATTAGAAACGCTAGAAAAAAAAACTGAGCTTACTACACAATGTGGACCTATCTGCAGCACTCTCGACAACATCTTACAGAAAAACAAAATCACACCCCAGTCATACCATAGTAAAAGTTTCATAGGCAATCACTGCCATCGGTATTTTACAAACAATGTGTATACACAGCTCACAAAACAAATCGTATCAAAAAAATTAGAATGTACAGACAACGTGGACATAGTGGACAAATCATTTCATATCAGAGGTCAATTCAATAGCATCGATGACGCATTTAGTCAAGTTCATTCACTCATACAATAGATGAAAACACTATAGCTCTCATTCACACCAAAAAAGACAAGTACATGAAACTGTACCGTAAATTATTCCCTACAAGCATCCTTCCTAAACATCATATCTTAGAAAGACACTGCATTCCTTTTATTGAACAACACAGACTGGGGCAAATGCAATAAGAAATGAATCATCCCTATTACACATAGTCATGAATACCGGCCTTTACAAACATCCCAACGATTTCAATCCCTAGTACCACCGTAATCATAAAACTAAAACATAATCGACACATAGGCCTACACTGTAGCATTTCTCACTACGGCTTTATTGTGCGGCAACTGTACATTTTATATGGTGAACTGTGACAAAATATCTCGCTTATTTAATGAGACACAATGGAAGGAATGTCCTTACAAACTGTTTGACAATAGTCATCTATATCGCATAGCAATATGTTGTATAACGTTAAAGTTTTTCAAGGAAGCAGAAAGAACATTACATTTTCCAAGGAATGTTCATGTACTGGATGATACAACTATACCTATAAAGACAATTGAGTTAGTAAAACGCACACCAAGGTCAATAAGAAGCTGAGTGTTCTCAATCGACAACGCCATGATGTGTGCATTAGAGGTACCAGTACAGAAATGCCAATTATGAGAAAACCAGCCGTGGGGGGGGGATTTACAGTAATTACCGTTTAAAACGGTACATTCTTCTTCTTTCTTATTGCATACTTAAAAAATAATATTTTTTTGGCACAATGTACAAAAATCGGCATGAAAGAAGTAAGATGATGTCATTAAATGCATCAAACTTTGCCTGGTTTATACCTGTTAATACAGTTATCATGTAAGACAATGTCTGATGAAAACTGTGTCAGGAAAACAAATAAACTTTGATCTTTATGTTTTTTAGTCAAATGTAAATGTGTATTCTTCTGTCTTGTGGCGTTTGTAGTTGTTTTCAATAGGCCATGTTACACAACCTACGCCGAGAATAACGGCACGGTTAAGCGTACACCCGCTGCAACCTCGATGGTCGGCGAGGAACTAAACGAACGCTCCTGTGCAGCCATGAGTTGCCATAGAAACGGCTGCCATCTTGGATTTTGACTCAATTTTAAAAATCTATCTCCTCCCTTAGTTATGAATAAAATCACTCAAAACCTGTGCAGATCATCTTTTCCATTCATTATCTGAAGAGTAATGTCTGTGGATCAAGAATGCCCAGGCTTGTGAATCAAGAATGCCCAGGTCTGTGAATCAAGAATGCCCAGGCCTGTAAATCAAGAATGCCCAGGCCTGTGAATCAAGAATTTCCAGGCCTGTGAATCAAGATGTCTCGGGAGTGTGGATCAAGAGGGCCCAGGACTGTAGATCAAGAATGCCCAGGCCTATGAATCAAGAATTTCCAGGCCTGTGGATCAAGAGGGCTCAGGAGTGTGGATCAAGACGGCCCAGAACTGTGGATCAAGAGGGCCCAACCTATATATTTATATAACAACATAGCTGCTAATTTTTTTAAAATCGAAAAACGGAGTCTGACCACGCGAACTCATTTTCATTTGCACGACCGCCCGTAATTTTCCCGAAACATTGATAATTCAACCTGGATTAACCAGCTGTATGGGAAAATATTACAAAAAAACCCAAGTTGATCACAGGCATTTCTGACAAACTGTGACAGCAGTATTTTTTCACACCCACAATGGCGTCTCCAGACGTTAATTCCAATTTCTCAGTCTCTGCCGTTAACTTTGGCTTTTTTGTTGTTGTAAATACAGTGAACCTTCATTTACGTCCCCTTCAAGATAAATTTAAAAACACTTACAGACTCAAAGACATCAAGCCAATGATACAGGCTAAATATGTTTTTTACATACCGGTTGGCAGCTTAGATGTAAGAAAGAGAAAGTTGGTGCAAAGTGCCAGATCTATATTACATGCATACCGATGTCATATGAAATGATATTCCCTGTGATAGATCTTCGTTGTGGCCAGGCTTGAACGTCTCTTTTTGGCAGACTTCCTGCCTTTGTCTTCCGGTGTGGCAGTGACGATTCTTTTGGTTGATTCATTGTGGACTGAAACTTCTTGATCTTTAAATTCCATTTTTTAAATGTAGAATTTTCTAGGGATAAATAAATTACAAGAGTCACTTATAAATAGTTAGTTTAAAACTTCTTCGTTGTACACATGTATTTATTGAAACAGTGAATCACCTGTGTGACTGAGCTAAACTCATTTGTATCCCCATCTAGGTAGTGAATGAGAATGTCAGACAGAATTTATTGAGAATCCTCGACCACAATTCATCATTACTTTCTTCTAAGGTCGTGCTTGTCCACCCCACCCCCCATCCTTCCCATCACAGTGCCTGTGGTTGTGGAAATACTGAAATGCTCAATGGCGCTTTATAGTAAGATATTAAAACAAACACAATTACAGATAACATAAAATACAAAATGCGAACAAAAAACACATTTTATTTTAGTTACAAGTTTAAAAATATTAAAATTTTAATAAAATATAGCAACTTTTAAACTAGGAGGAACAAAACGCTCTCATAAAAAGTGTGGTCTTAAGATTCTTTAAAAAATTTGAAATGAAGGGCTGTTTCTTGTTTTGAAAGAGAAGTTATTCCATGAAAGAATAGTAGTAGTACAGTAGTTTTCACAAAAGTGCCCCCCACCTGTATTGCCTAGGTGCCCGCTTTTATCGACTTAACCCTGACCTAAAACAACCTGCTGCCTTGCAGGTCGATATCGGTTGACCAAAGGCTAAGGGAGTTAACTCTGACAGAAAATAACAACCTGCTGTCCACGGCTATTAGAGGTGACTGAGCTAAAATAATTTGTATCCCCATCTAGACAGTGAATGAGAATGTCAGACAGAATTTATTGAGAATCCTCGACCATTCGTGCCATCCGGCATTACTTTCTTCTAAGGTCGTGCTTGTTCATCCCCCCACCGCCATGCCTTTCCCATCATAGTGCCTGGTGGAAATGCTGAAATGCTCAATGGCGCTTTACAGTAAGATATTAAACACAATTATAGATAACATAAAATGCAAAATGCAAAAATGTGAAGAAAAAAAACCAACATTTTATTTTAGTTACAACTTTAAACATATTAAAATTTTAATATAATATAACAACTTTTAAACTAGGAGGAACAAAAAGCTCTCATAAAAAGTGTGGTCTTAAGATTCTTTAAACAAATTTGAAATGAAGGGCTGTTTCTTGTTTTGAAAGAGAAGTTATTCCATGAAAGAGTAGTAGCAGTACAGTAGTATTCACGAGAGTGCCCTCCACGTGTATGCCTGTTTTGCCTAGGTGCCCACTTTTCTCGTTTTTCTGATGAAACCAATTTTTTCTATCAAAATCGTCACTCTGTATGCCTGCCCACAAAAACTCCCTGTTGCCTGGCTGCCCGGTATGTCGGCAGCTTGTCAGCGGATGAAAAAAGATAATAAGTGCCAACTGAACTGTAATAAAATTATTCATATCACTCGTCTTTAGTTCATAGACACGTTGTAGGTCACTGTTAATCCCCTCTTTGTTACTTATGATTGTGTACTATGAACAGGTAACTAATCAGCCAATCAAAAGCCTTAAAGCAGGCGAGGAGATATACTGTAGTAGTATACATAACATTGTTAGTAGTAGTAGTATACAGTTAGTAGTAATAATGGTGGTTGTAGTATGTAGCAGTAGAAGTGGACAGGTAAGCACCTGTACAGGAATTAGGCGGTCCCGTCCTCCATGATAAGGGAGTTAACCCTGACAGAAAACAACCTGCTGCCTTGCAGGCAGATCTTGGTCAACCAAAGGCTAAGGGAGTTAACTCTGACAGAAAATAACAACCTGCTGTCCTGGCTAGTAGAGGTAAATATTAAACCAAAAGAAAGAGAAATTATTAATAGCTTATGTACCCAACAAAGAAAAAGATATCAAATAAAACGATTTACAAATAGTTGCAGAGAATCTCAAACCCAAACAGGAACTAATGGTTTTAGGAGATTTAAACGCTAGAATAGACAACAATGTAGAAACATCAGGAGAGACAATAACTTCTCCAAATGGAGAGAGACTAATTTTTTCTCATGAACATATCCACAAATATACAAGAGTAAATAAAGACAGGTGTGAAAAGTCAATGATAGACTACACAATAGTTAGCAGCTCCCTTTTTTTTACAGAACAATGGATGCAAGAGTAAACAGAGGAGCTGAAATATTTAGTGAGCATCACCTAGTGATTGCCAAAATGAGATTACTGACTGAAGAAAACAAACAGAAAAAGAAAGAGAAGAAAGCTACTAAAATCAAAATAGAAGAACTAAATAAACCAATAGTAAATCAGATATATACCAATCCAGGATATAAAATGATTTATCAGTGAAAGGCAAATTGATCTGGATGATAGCACAATAGAAGACAAGTGGCAGATGAATAAAGAAACACTCCTCAGTTGTACTGAAGAGGTCTGTGGTAGGAAACAAATTAAAGGAGATGGGAAAAGAACAGGATGGTGGAATGAAAATGTCAAGACTACGATCAAAGAAAAGAAGGATGCCTGGAAGAAATACTTGCAAACAAAGAGACAAGAGGATAGGATAGATTACGTGAGTAAAATAACTATCGCCAAAGAGGAAGTTCAGAAAGCAAACCAGGAACAGTGGGAAGAGTTTGGACAAAGACTTCAAGAAAGCCGTTGTGGAAAGAAATGAAGAGCATGAGAAAGACCAAAGCATGCCCAATAAGACAAATTAAGAACGCCAAAGGAGAAATAATGAAAGAAGACAGCCAAATCGTGGAAACAAGGAGAAAGTATTTTTAACAATTGCATTTAATCCCCCAGAAGATATGAAACAAGGAGTACAGATCAATTAGTAAGAGTAACAAGTCATCTAGATGAGACAGCAGAAGATGTAGATATCTCAATGGAAGAACTCCAAACAGCTGTAAGAAAAGTGAAACTAGTAAAGGCCCCAGGAGCAGATCAAGTTTATCCAGACATGCTTAAAAACCAAGGGAGAGAGGCAAACTAACTACTGAATGCAATATGCCAACAAGCATGGAAGTCAAAACAGGTGCCAGTTGACTGGAATAAGGGAACGGTAGTACCAATACACAAGAAAGGATCAGCTATGGAATGCTCAAACTATAGAGGGATTTCACTACTTAGCGCACCAGGAAAAGTGTATGCCAGGATTCTGGAAATGAGACTAAGGAAAAGAGTAGAGGATCAGATTGACGAACACCAGAGTGGATTTAGACCAGGAAGAAATGTACAAGACCTTATATTTACAATTAGAAAAATAACTGTGAAGAGGACGAACTATGGCATTCCTTAAAAGAGCACAATGTAGAGCAAAATTTAATAGAAGCTATTAAAAGTTTTTACAATAAACCAACATATGCAGTGAGAGTAGACGGAAATGTAACTGAAGAATTGGATCTAGTTATAGGAGTAAGACAGGGTTGTATCCTAAGTCCTCTTTGGTTTATAACATTTATGGATTCAGTCGCAAAGGCATCCCCAAAAATGAAGAAAATGAATGCTGGAAGCTCAAATCAGTAAATACATGTTTGGAAAATCAGAAAGGGACCTTCAGTCCAATATCAACATGATGAATAATGAACTAAATAAAAGAGGAATGAGAATAAATGCAAAGAAAATCAAAACAATGCTAGTAACTAGGAAGTTAAAACTAAAACACAAAATCTTAAATTGGGCAGGAGAATTTAGAACAATTACCTAGGTAGGAGTAACGATTAACTCAGAGTGAAAACTAAGAGAAGAAATCAGCCAAAGAATCCAAAAGACAATGACAATATATAACTATCTAGGAAAGGCATTTGTAGGTAAACAAAAATTGTCCACAAAAACCAAAATGGCAGTATACAACACATCGTATTGTCCTACTCTCCCCTATGGCAGTGAAACCTGGACCGTAGACAGTAAGGAATACAGCAGAGTACAAACAGCTAAAATGAAATATAATCTAAGAAGAGTAGTAGGGAAAACTAAAAGAGACAAAATCAGAAACACAACAATAAGAGATCAAACCAAAGCAGATGTCATAAAAACTAAGACAAAAATAAATCAATTGAGATGGTTTGGGCATGTAAACAGACTGAATGACAGTAGAATAGCTAAATCGGTATACAGTGCTTAAACCTCAAGGTAAAAGACCAAAAGGCAGACCGGAGAAAGTGAGAAGAAGATATAAAAGAGACATTAAAGCAAAGAAATGTAACTTTCACGGAAGGAAACAGAAAACGCCAAGACAGGGCAGTCTGGAAAAAGATCATTTCGGGCATCTAAACCCATACACCGGAAGGTAGAATGGGAGCTGTTAAAGAAAGAATTATTTTCAACTTTGTTTAGATCTGATGGCATGCGTATCTTATAAAATAACAATATAATATACCTATACCAAAAGAAAAAGTTGTCTTTCAATTTAGGATCTTCCTCTAGGAGTTATCCTTCGATGAAATATATATATAATATATATTTTACTGTTAAGGAAAATTGAAGCCATTGTAACAGATCAAAACCACCCACTTACACCCCAAATCAAAATGTCCAAACGGTCCAAAAGACCCATTTATTTTTTATGTCATAAAGAAAGATATAAAAGATCACTCGCTATCATCTGTAAAATTATTATCATTACCATCACCAGTTTCATTATCACCACCGCTCTTTTGAACATTATTCATTGCAATGACTATGTTTACATGTATCAGAAGAATGTTAATTCTTTGTTGTTATGTTATACATGTTTTGATCTCATAATGCTTAAATGTGTAAGCTGTTTGTATGAGAAGAAGAATATATTTATAGTAAAAATGTGTTGTATTCATGTAATTTGTTATAATGAAGGTATTGTAACACCATTACAATACAACGTATGTGCCACTTTTGGACAATAAACTAGTATCTTATCTTTTATTTTAAATCTAAAGTTATTGAAATCTGGTGTGTACTTGGTGTTGGTAGGCAGCACATTCCAAAAGGTAGCAATTCTCAAAGCAAAGCCCAAATTTTTGTTTGTTATTGCAATGTCTGATACTATTTATATAATTATATAGTCTACAGCTGTTAATAAAACCACTGTCCGTCGTCACAAAAACTGTCACTGTCTGAATAGAAGACAGTTATTCCAATTATCAAACATGATGTATTTTATAGAGATAGGTTTGAAGCTGAAATCTCAGAAAGTGCCTAATTGCGACAAATCACATTTCAAGAGAGAGAGAGAGAGAGAGATAAAGAGAGAGAGAGAGAGAGAGATAAAGAGAGAGAGAGAGAGAGAGATAAGTTTCAGAGAGAGGGAGTAGACGAGAGAGAGAGAGAGAGAGAGAGAGAGAGAGAGAGAGAGAGAGAGAGAGAGAGAGAGAGAGAGAGAGAGAGAGAGAGAGAGAGAGAGAGAGAGAGAGAGGGAGAGAGAGAGAGAGACTTTTTTGTTTTTCATTGATTGAAAATTACCCCGTATGCTGTGATCTCAGGGTAAATTAAGAGGAAACAGCCAGATAAAAGATGGGTGAAAGAGTGAAAAGAAAGAAATAGGACCTACCAGTAGCACCCGCGATAGACAAAGACAGAGAGCTGGAATTACGTATCGGCTAGCATCCCTAGCTATCTCGGCCAGTGTACAGAAACAAAAGGTGTAAAAACAGAACACGGAGTGGAGTTCACAGGAGTGATTTTCCTGTATACAGCCGTCCGTCGTTCAGGGGTCATGGTTTAATTCAAAGCATTAAATTTGAGACCTGTCTATATGTGGACACGTCATTTTCCTGTTTGTGAAAGTTCCCTTTTGCTCTGAAACCTCATGGGCATGCAGTATGTCCAATTAATGGACGATGTGGTTACTACAAAGTCAAAGTACTAATTTGTTGCCGAAAATGACTGTCGAGAGTCGGAATAAAAAATTGCCGGATCTCTTTTTTTATAGAGAACAAAGAGGTCTATTTTGTTCCCAACATTTGTGTTGGATAAGACAGCATGTCCTATTAATGACAGTCCGATAAACAGCGATAGAACTGCCTGAACTCATTAAGATTTAACCTGGCCGAAACCGGCTGCAAGCTAGACAGTTCGCCATGTTTAGCCCGGACCTACCCGGCCACCCGCTTACTGCTTCTCATTGTTCAACTCACCCAGACCAGCAGTGGGTAACACCTTCTGTTTCAACGATCAGATTGGCTCGGTAAACCCATTTTTGTTACTTATTTTAAATGCTATTATTTCTAAAAAGCTGATTGGTCTATTCAAGCCTCTTTCTGACACTAAAGGTCATGTTCCTAGTGTACTACGTCACTTTCCGCGAAGCCTGTCATTGATAGTATTATTAGTTACTGTACTTCCTTTGTTTAAATACACATTATATTTCACCGTTTTGCTTCAATCCTCTACGTTTTTTTTGGTGTTTTCTGCCTTTTGTTTTTATTTTTGTCATCAATTTTGGCGTAATGGTCTGCTACAATAGTGACACGAAGAGAGAATAATCCTTTTCCTAATGCCACCCACCAGAAACACACAGGAAGTTTAGAAAATGGAAACACACCAAGGCAATCTGGTTGTGGGGAAATTGAATTTAGGTCAGTTTCTCTGGTCTGGCAATCTGCACACGAATAAGTTAAGATGTGATCCCGTTTGATCCAGAAATGAGTGTAACTAAAAACAGTTGCCAGGCGGTGTTTAAATCTTATGCCAAATATTGTTAACTATTAGGTACATTAATAAAAAGTATTAATTCATATCCAGTCTATCTTAGGACTTTTATTCAGGGGAGAGACTCTCCCCCTCCCGCCCTGAACTCCCCATCCCCATTTCAAAAATTGGTGAGGTTTTCCTATATGGCCAACAATTTCTGGGTCAAAGAGGAAATCAGATCTTAACACCTGTAACGCGGTGATCGGCTATTTCCATCCTTCACAAACAAATGATGTAGTGCAAAGGCTGGCTATATCTATCTTCCTCCTGCAAACAGTGTCGCTGCGAAGGCCGGAAATTTTCGTGTGAATCAGGGATGTCCTCAAAGAGTGTCTATTTTCATTGTATTCCACCCATTGACTCAAATTAAAGCTTAAAACTACCTTTCTGATTGGTCAGCATATATCATATTAGAGAAAACTGATGCTTGCTTCGCGGATTAGTGAATCTTGGTAGAGTCCAAGTAGATAGGAGGTGTCAGCTTTCAAGGTGCGAAGAATAGACCCTTGTGTTACAGAGAACGAAAGGATTTTTATTGAAGTGAATTGTCTTGACCACCCCTTTACAGACTAATGTGTTGCAATTTAGACGCGATAGTGGAAGAAGCATTGTAGGGACTATTCTACCCAAATTGACCACAACAGCCAATCGTACTTTTGCTCTTTATCTATCATGGCTTTAGGACAGCTCATTCAAACTCAACAGTGTTACATGTACTTGGCTTATTAATAAGAATATATATCAGAATATATAGGTTTCACATCTTAACATCATTATAAGTTATAAAGTTACGTGGATTTTAAAGGGATAATGGCACTTTGGCACCGCCAAGATTTCACCTCGAACATGATTACAAACCCAGTTTATGCTCAATGTTGGGTATCGTCCCGATAGCCCCTCTCATGCTCCTTGCTATGTCGATGGACAGAGTGCCACGCGACGTGTTATAAAGGGCCTCTGACTCTCACATGTGTGTTCTCCAGTCATCGCCCTATTATTACTCTCACTTTAGCACTGCTGACCATAGTAAATGTAGTGGAAAATACACTGTGGCGGTGCTAAACTGGGAGTAATAATAGGGAGTTGACTTGGGCCAAGCATGCGGGGCTTCAAGTCGTCTTCCAATTACTACTCCCACTTTAGCACCTCTGCCCATAGGGACAATAGTGGGGAAAGACAAGCCGGCAGCGCTAAATCGGGAGTAATAATAGAGACGACTGACTTGGAAAGGCTTGGAAACACAAGAGCGGGCCATTTTGTTATTGTTTGCCCCTGAATCCCCCCCTACACTTTCCTTATTCATGAAGATGATAAAACTGGGATACAGAACCAGTAAGGGGGAAAATAATACAGTAACATTAATATTATTATTGTTCCCCGCCATCAGGAAACGAGAATTGAGTCGGACAGTTATTTTGAAGAAGAAGAAGGCAGATACAAGGACATATTTATAAATAAGGACATGGGAATACTGTTTCTATTCATGCAGGGGGGCAAAAAAACAAGACCTATAAAACATGCATATTCTATAAGTTGAAAGAATAAGGAATTCATATTGAGATGTTATTGCAACAAGAGAAACTTAAACTAAGGACTAAACATTAGCCGCGATAGCCGTGTAATCGACTTAGACCCCTCACAAAGTGTGTTGAATGGCAAAGCGTCACTTTGACAAATGATAACGAGGCTATGGGGAAGCCACGAGCTTTAAATAAATTGTAACCTCATTGGCTGTTATTTCTATGAACCCAAAGGCCAAACAATGTCATAAACCATGTAAGGAAAGTGGAAATTTCCATTAAAGAAACCTAGGTGTCTCACCCTAAATATAGGACCTGCACGCTTCCCGTGCCAATGACGGATGGACGGCAACACGCTCTATATTTAGGGCGGGCGCTTTTCTTGGGTTAAAGAGTGTCAATTGTCGTCTAGATCTAGAGTAAATCTATTCACTTCCAGAATAAGAACAGATCTAGATAGATGTATAACTTGTAAACTAAACAATTCAAACAGGACCACAGTTCAAATTCTTTAATTTAATAGTAGATCCAGAGTCAAGAGATCTAATCAATAATAGTCCCCAGAAAATTATAATTATAAAATTTATTATATATATATATAAGGTATTATAGGCCTAGATCTAGAATCTAGTATAACATCTAGATTAGATGGCTGTCATTATTCGGACCCGCGTGTCCCAATAGTGTGGGTTTTATTCGGACCCGGGTTTTTATTGGGACACACAGATCTAGAATCTATGTCTAAAAATATATTTTTTAGAGAATTGAAGTTGAAGACACGTAATTTCAGTTTCAATCGTAGCAAAGCAAGCCAGTCTTGACGGCCTTGAGTGAAGTCGACTTCTATTTCTAGCGGTCATATTTCGTTCCGGAAAAAAAGTAAACAGAAACCTTTCATACCTTCCGGTGAACTCATTTTCGGGAGCATGGGTCACGATTTTTATTACCCATTTTAAGTATTTTTTAATATATGTAAATATCCCAGTAGGTGCTACACTACGTTATTAATGTTATGGAGTAGGCTACCGGGAAAGTTTATTGATTTTGGGACATGGGTGGTACCGGCACTTAAACAATAGATCTAATAATATTGTTCTGGGCATGCAACGGTTTAGGTTAGGTTATGACGTCATTTTACATAAATAGTCTGTGTCCTAATAGGCCCAGCGTGTCCGAATAGTGTGGGTGTTTATTGGGACCCGGGTCCGAATAACCACTTCGAGATTAGATAGGTTCTAGATCAAGATTTCAGATCTTTTCTTTTAAAACGTCTTCTCAAACCTTTCCAAAAGTTATTTCTCTAGATCTAGGGCTAGAAGAATATTAGCTCTAGATCTAGAATCTAGCTCTCAGTCTCAGTTCCCCTCAGACGAGAGTTCAGCGCTACAATCCAACTAAATCTAGATTAGTCTATTTAGAATCTCTAGATTTAATCAAGGCAGAGCCTAAGTCCTGTATCCATTAACCCTTTATTAGCCATTATACAGGTTGTTACATATTTCACAATTACCCATTCTAGCATTAAACTGTTGCCATACAGGTGAAGTTACTTACTTTTCCCCTTCAGTTCAGTGCCTGCTTTATATCATCATTCGGCATTCGAGTCCTGCCGCCATTTGTTTTGAATCGCAACGTCAAGGGAATTAACTCCAATACATGTAACTCCACAGAGTCAATCGTCGGATGGGAAATGGATTTTTTTCCAACCGTGTCAAAAATACATCGTAATATAAAGGAATTATACTCTACTTCTTCTTTTTCTTCTTCTTCTTCTTCTTCTTCTTCCTTCTTCTTCTTCTTCTTCTTCTTCTTCTTCTTCTTCTTCTTCTTCTTCTTCTTCTTCTTCTTCTTCGTCTTCTTTCTTCTTCTTTTTTACTTCTTCTTCTTCTTCTTCTTCTTCTTCTTCTTCTTCTTCTTCTTCTTCTTCTTCTTCTTCTTCTTCTTCTTCTTCTTCTTCTTCTTCTTCTTCTTCTTCTTCTTCTTCTTCTTCTTCTTCTTCTTCGTCTTCTTCTTCTTCTTCTTCTTCTTCTTCTTCCTCTTCTTCTTCTTCTTCTTCTTCTTCTTCTTCTTCTTCTTCTTCTTCTTCTTCTTCTTCTTCTTCTTCTTCTTTTTCTTCTTCTTCTTCTTCTTCTTCTTCTTCTTCTTCTTCTTCTTCTTCTTCTTCTTCTTCTTCTTCTTCTTCTTCTTCTTCTTCTTCTTCTTCTTCTTCTTCTTCTTCTTCTTCTTCTTCTTCACAACAACTGACCAACTCGATTGTTGAGTATTACTGTCAGCGTGCATATTTTAATATAACACACAAAGATTAATCTTATATTTGCTGAGGTGCATATATTTATTAATTATGTTTTTAAAGTCTTCAGTAGTATTGCTAGGTTTTTATTGCTGTTGGCAGTCCATTCCACAGCCTTACTGTAGGCCTACTAGGGAGAAATGAGTGCAGGTGACAATCAATGTTTGAAGATGGAGCCATGTTTGCTGGACAGCCTGATCTGGTTGTTCTTGTATTAATTTTAAGCTGATCTAATGGAATAACAAGTAAGCCATTTATAGCCTTAAAGCAAATATTAGTTTCATTTATGGCTCTATATTCTTCTAAAGGTATCCATTGCAATTGGTTCATGTTGGTTTTCGGTATTTACTTAAGTGTATGTATAATTATCAGTTACAAAGCGGGTTGTCTTCTTTTGAACTTTCTCAATTTATTGTATGTAGGTCTGTTGGTGTGGGTCCCAGACACAGCTATCATAATCTAAGGCTGGTTGTACTAAAACCTTGTAGCACTTCTCTTTTACATTTTGAGGACAATTGTAAAGGTTTCTTCTAAGGAAGGCCAAAAGGCCATTTGCTTTTCTACACAGTGCTCTATGTTGTTCTTTCCATTGCAATTTAGTTTCTATGGTAACTCCTAGGTGTTTTGCACTGTTGGTTACTTTAAGTTTCTGATTATGTATGTAATAGTCAGAGTTGACGATTTCTATTTTTTTGTATATTTTTAGTACTTGACATTTATCTGGATGGAACTCCATTTGTCACTTTCTCTCCCATTTTTGCAGTGTGTTATGTCATTTTGTACTAATTTTGCAATCCTTCATGTTAATTATTGAACTATACAATAGACTACCATAAGCAAAAAAGTCTTAGTTTGGTACCTGGTGAGAGGTTTTGGATAATATCGTACATGACTGATATATATTAAGAAGAATAGAGGACCTACGTTTTTGAAAGCACTGGTTTGGGATTAGGTTTAATACCTTCCACGATTATCTTTTGAGTGCGCTCCAAAAGAAACGATTTGATTCGTTCTAGCTTGAGAAGTGTTAATACCTTACCCATTCAATTTCATTAGTAACCCATTGCAATCTACATATTCAAAAGCCTTTGCGAAATCTAGGAGTATAACATCTATTTGGTTTTTTTGATTAAGAGAATTCCTGAAACCATTTATTGTTGTAATAAGTTGAGTTTCACAGCTTCGTTTTTGTCGAAATCCATGTTGTAGATCTGTTATGATGCTATGCTTATCTAGGTGATCTATTATGTTACTAGATCTGTGTACAATTATGTGTTCAATTAGTTTACAAGTTACTGAAGTTAGAGAGACAGGTCTGTAATTTTCGGTTCTTTGTCGATCTCTTTTAAAATAATGGGACTAAGCTTGCATTTTCCCAGTCATTTAGAACTTTACCTTGGTTTAGAGATGCTTGGAATAACAGCACATATATGTTTGTTATTTCAGGTGCCCATATTTTCAAGATTTTCGCAGGCTCCACCTTTTGCTTTACGTTCATTGATGTTAAGCAGTAATAAGGCACGCAGAGAAGGTTGATATTGGTTGGTAGCACACTGTCTTTCCATGGCAAGGCGATGGGTGCCGACGCAGAGGTCAT
>JAXRKP010000261.1:52500-67500 GCA_037039925.1 Doris montereyensis | reverse complement strand
GAGATGGGGGACTGGTCTTGTAATATTTTCAAGCCTTTTTAATAGCGTTTACAGAGTACTGTTCGTCATATGATGGAGGATTAAATTGTATTATATTTGATGCTTTGTTATTATCCTATTTAAATTCTTTTTTTATCTTACATGGCGATATTTCCTTTCCAGACATTTACTCCAAATATCAATATACTTTCAATGGTAGCGGTGTAGAATATTCTTAGAAGTTCACCTCTTACCTCAAAGATCTCAGTTTTCGCAGAAAGTACAAAGGCTGATTCAGTCGTTTGTACGGTGCGTTCACGTGTGAGGGGCAGTTTAATTTATCATCTATTAATAGTCCTAGATATTAATAGCCTCTAGTAATTTTTACGTTTTCGTCGTGGATTTGAAGCGGTAGAATATTGTTGAATTTTCTCCTAAAATCGAAACTAATTTCTTTTGTTTTGGTGACATTTATGTGGAGGAAGTTGTCCTCACACCATCTGACAAACTTTATTACCTTTGCAAGGTAAGATGACTCATCTTCAAATAAAATACCTCGAATAGTTGAATCATAAGCAAATTTGACAAGCTTTACATTTGAAGAAGATGTTCTAAAATCATTTGTATAAATGGTGTAAAGAACAGGGGACAAAACATAGCCCTGGGGCCCGCCAGTGTTGGTTATGACATCTGACATGTTGTTATTGAGGAAAACATATTGATAAACTCTATGTTAGAAAGTCAAGCACCCAGCCAGTTAGTTTAGCCGAAACATTAAGGGAAAGTCATTTTTCAATCATTATGTGGGGTTGGATAGTATTAAAACCAGAGGAAAAATCTATAAAAAGGGTCCTACTTTTTACAACGTTTCAGGAGGTCATTGATGAAAATTAAGACTGCATCTTCAACATTTCTTTTTGCTTTGTAGCCAAACTGATACGGGTCTGATGATGGGCCCACTTGGTTCAAAAAGGTTTGAAAGCATTATTGTTTGTTTTCAAAACGTAAAAAAATTACTGAAGACAATGCAACAGGTCTTGATTCATTTCTGGAGGATTTGGACGTTTATTTGGTACACGCACAATGTTTGCAAGCTTCCATATACTTGGTATAAATATGGTGATACTATCATTTGGCAGCTTAAACATATAAGTAAACATTGCTACAAGCTGATGAGCACAAGTCTTAAGAAGCTTACCATTTATCTTATCTGGGTCACAAGAAAACATTGACAAAGATTATATTAAGAAAATAGAGACTCATATAAGATCCTTATCAAGAGAACATTGACAAAGATTATATTAAGAAAATAGACACTAAAGTATTATCATTATGAAAAAAATTTGACAAAAATTGTATAAAGAAAATAGAGACTAAGTTAATATCTTTATAAAGGAAAATTGACAAATATTATATTACGACAATTGAGACTAAGGTAATATCATAATACAAAAAACATTGACAAACATTATATCTAAAAAATACAGATTAAGGTGATATCTTTATCAAGAAAACATTGACAAAGATTATATTTAAAAACATAAAGACTAAGGTAATATCTCCTTCAAAAAACATTGACAAAGATTATATTACGTCAATAGAGACTAAAAGTAATTTCATAATCAAGAAAACATTAACAAAGATTATATAAAGAAAACAGAGACTACGGTAATATCCTTATCAAGAGAACATTGACAAAGATCATGTTAAAAAATAAAGACCTAGGTACTACCCTTATCAAGAAAACATTGACAAAGATCATGTGAAGAACACAGAGACAAAGGTAATACCCTTATCAAGAGAACATTGACAAAGATTATATGAACAAAATAGAAACTAAGGTAATACCCTTATCAAGAAAACATTGACAAAGATTATATGAACAAAACAGAGATTACGGTAATATCCTTATCAAGAAAACATTGACAACGATTATATGAAGATCGCAGAAACTAAGGTAATACCCTTATCAAGAGAACATTGACAAAAATCATATTAAGAAATTAGAGACTAAGCTAGTATGCTTATCAAAAAAAACATTGACAGAAATCATATTAAGAACATAGAGACTATGCTAGTATGCTTATCAAAAAACATTGACAGAAATCATATTAGGAAATTAGAGACTAAGCTAATATGCTTATCAAAAAAACATTGACAAAAATCATATTAAGAACATAGAGACTATGCTAGTATGCCTATCAAAAAACATGGACAGAAATCATATTAGGAAATTAAAGACTAAGCTAATATGCTTATCAAAAAACATTGACAGAAATCATATTAGGAAATTAGAGACTAAGCTAATATGCTTATCAAAAAACATTGACAAAAATCATATTAAGAAATTAGAGACTAAGCTAATATGCTTATCAAAAAAACATTGACAAAAATCATATTAAGAACATAGAGACTAAGCTAAGATGCCTATAAAAAAATATTGACATAAATCATATTAAGAACATAGAGACTAAGCTAAGATGCTTATCAAAAAACATTGACAAAAATCATATTAAGAACATAGAGACTAAGCTAAGATGCTTATTAAGGATAGTTGATCCGTCGTCACACCAGAGAATTGAATTTCGCTAGAGAATCTTTGAGAATAATCTTAAAAGCTGACTAAAGCTTAAAGTGTTACAGAACTCAGATCCATCAAATACAGAGTGATGCAAAAGTTAAGGCAGGGATGACAATGAGTCGTTGGTTTCTTGCAAAGATCCAGGAAGACGGTACATTCATAGACAAAGTGCAGTGTAGTCATGACGCCTATTTTTACATGTGTGTGTACAGTGACATCAAGAAGTACATTTTCTTGGGCTCAGCTAAACCAAAAGAAGTTCACTATAAGAATCCATCTTGAACTTATTATGGAGGGTTCTTTATGGTTTGTGAGACCCTGACAGAGAAGAAACCAGAAAAAAAAGGAACCAGACAGAGAACGAACCAGACAGAGAAGGAATCAGACAGAAAAGGATGCAGACAGAGAAGGAATTAGACAGAGAAAGAATCAGACAGACAAGGATCCAGACAGAGACGGAATCAGACAGACAATGAACCAGACAGAGAAGGAACGAGACAGAGAAGAAGCCAAACGGAGAAAGAACCAGACAGAGAAGGAACCAAGCAGAAAAGGAAGCCGACATAGAACGAAGCCGACAGGGAGGGAACCAGACAGAGAAGGAAGCATATAGAGAAGGAAGCAGACAGAGAAGGAACCAGAGAGAGAAGGAACCAGAGAGAGAAGGAATCAGAGAGAGAGAAGGAACCAGAGAGAGAAGGAACCAGGCGAAGAAGGAACCAGAGAGAGAAGGAACCAGAGAGAGAAGGAATCAGATAGAGAGAAGGAACCAGAGAGAGAAGGAACCAGGGAAGACAGAAAGACACAGAGATGGAGTCAGGCAGAGAAGAAATTAGACAGAGAAGGAATCACACAGACTAGGATCCAGACAGAGACGGGATCAGACAGACAATGTACCAGACAGAGAAGGAACGAGACAGACAAGGACCCACAGCCAGAAAGAACCAGAAAGAGAAGGAAGCAGACAGAGAAGGAAGCAGACAGAGAACGAAGGAGACAGAGAAGGAAGCAGAAAGAGAAGGAAGCAGACAGAGAAGGAAGCAGACAGAGAAGGAAGCAGACAGAAGAAGCAGACAGAAGGAAGCAGACAGAGAAGGAAGCAGACAGAGAAGGAAGCAGACAGAGAAAGAAGCAGACAGAGAAAGAAGCAGACAGAGAAAGAAGCAGACAGAGAAAGAAGCAGACAGAGAAAGAAGCAGACAGAAGGAAGCAGACAGAAGGAAGCAGACAGAGAAGGAAGCAGACAGAAAAGGAAGCAGACAGAGAAGGAAGCAGACGGAGAAAGAAGCAGACAGAGAAAGAAGCAGACAGAAGGAAGCAGACAGAAGGAAGCAGACAGACGGAAGCAGACAGAGAAGGAAGCAGACAGAAAAGGAAGCAGACAGAGAAGTAACCAGACAGAGAAGGAACCAAACAGAGAAGGAAGCAGACAGATGGAAGCAGACAGAGAAGGAAGCAGACAGAGAAGGAAGCAGATGGAGAAAGAACCAAACCGAGAAGGAACCAAACAGAGAAGGAATCACACAGAAGAGGAATCAGACACAGAATTAATCAGACAGAGAAGGAAGCAGACATACAAAGAACCAGAGAAAGACGGAACCAGACAGCGAAGGAAGCAGACAAAGAAGTAAGCAGACAAAGAAGTGATAAGACAGAGATGGAACCAGACAAAGAAGGAGGCAGACAGAGAATGAAGCAGACAGAGAAATAAGCAGACAGAAAAGGAATCTGACATCAAAGGAAAAAGATAGAGCAGGAAGCAGAGAAAGAACCAGGCAGAAACGTAAGCAGACAGAGAAGGAACCAGTCAGAGAAGGAAGCAGTCAGAGAAGGAAGCAGTCAGAGAAGGAAGCAATCAGAGAAGGAAGCAGACAGAGAAGGAAGCAGTCAGAGAAGGAAGCAGACAGATAAGGAAGCAGACAGAGAAGGAAACAGACAGAGAAGGAAGCAGACAGAGAAGGAAGCAGACAGAGAAGGAAGCAGTCAGAGAAGGAAGCAGACAGATAAGGAAGCAGACAGAGAAGGAAACAGACAGAGAAGGAAGCAGTCAGAGAAGGAAGCAGACAGAGAAGGAAACAGACAGAGAAGGAAGCAGTCAGAGAATGAAGCAGTCAGAGAAGGAATCTGACAGAGAAGGAACCAGAGTGAGAAGGAACCAGACTGACAAGGAACCAGACAGAAAAGGAACCAGACAGAAACGGAACAGGACTGAGAAGAAACAAGACTGAGATGGAACTAGACATAGAAGGAACCAAACAGAGAAAGAACCAAACAGAGAAGGAAACAAACAGAGAAGGAAACAAACAGAGGAGGAAGCAAACAGAGACGGGACCAAACAGAGACGGAACCAGACAGAGAAGGAACCAAACATGGAAGGAACCAGACAGAGAAGGAACCAGAAAGAGAAGGAACCAGACAGAGAAGGAACCAGAAAGAGAAGGAATCAAACAGAGAAGGAACCAGAAAGAGAAGGAACCAGACAGAGAAGGAACCAAACAGAGAAAGAACCAAGCAGAGAAGGAACCAAACAGAAAAAAGAAACCAAACAGAGAAGGAAGCAAACAGAGAAGGAAGCAAAGAGAGAAGGAACCAAACAGAGACAGAACCAAACAGAGACGGAACCAGACAGAGAAGGAACCTGACAGCGAAGGAACCTGACAGAGAAAGGAACCAGACAGAGAAGGAACCAAACAGAGAAGGAACCAAGCAGAGAAGGAACCAAGCAGAGAAGGAACCAAACAGAGAAGGAACCAAACATAGAAGGAAGCAAACAGAGAAAGAAGCAAACAGAGAAGAAACCAAACAGAGACTGAACCAAACAGACACAGAATCAAACAGAGACGCAACCAGATAGAGAAGGAACCAAACAGAGAAGGAACCAAACAGAGGAGGAACCAAACTGAGAAGGAACCAAACTGAAGGAACCAGACAGAGAAGGAATCGAACTGGAGAAGGGAACAGACAGAGAAGGAACCAGGCAGAGAAGGGAGCAGACAAAGAAGGAACCAGGCAGAGAAGGGAGCAGACAAAGAAGGAACCAGACAGAGAAGGGAGCAGACAAAGAAGGAACCAGGCGAAAAGGAACATCACGGACATGGAATCAGACAGTGAAAAAAACAGATAGAGAAGGTATTAAACAGAGAAAGAATCAATATGAGAAAGAATCGGACAGGAAAGGAATCAGACGTAGAAGGAACCAGACAGAGAAGGAAGCAGACAGAGAAGGAATCAGACAGAGATGGAATCAGACAGAGAAGGAACCAGACAGAGAAGGATTTACACAGAGAAAGAAGTAGACAGAGAAAGAAACAGACAGAGAAGGAACCAAACAGAGAAGGAACCAGACAAAGAAGGAACTAGACAGAGAAGGAACTAGACAGAGAAAGAACCAGACAAAGAAGGAACCAGACAAAGAAGGAACCAGACAGAGAAGGAAGCAGATAGAGAAGGAATCAGACAGAGATGGAATCAGACAGAGAAGGAACCAGACAGAGAAGGATTTACACAGAGAAAGAAGTAGACAGAGAAAGAAACAGACAGAGAAGGAACCAAACAGAGAAGGAACCAGACAAAGAAGGAACTAGACAGAGAAGGAACTAGACAGAGAAAGAACCAGACAAAGAAGGAACTAGACTGAGAAGGAACCAGACAAAGAAGGAACTAGACAGAGAAGGAACCAGACAAAGAAGGAACTAGACTGAGAAGGAAACAGACAAAGAATGAACTAGACAGAGAAGAACCAGACAAAGAAGGAACTAGACTGAGAAGGAACCAGACAAAGAAGGAACTAGACAGAGAAGGAACCAGGCAAAGAAGGAACTAGACTGAGAAGGAACCAGACAAAGAAGGAACTAGACTGAGAAGGAACCAGACAAAGAAGGAACTAGACAGAAGAAGGAACCAGACAAAGAAGGAACTAGACAGAGAAAGAACCAGACAGAGAATGTACCAGACTGAGAAGGAATCAGACCAAGAAGGAATCACACAGAGAAGGAATCAGACCAAGAATGAACCAATCAGAGAAGGAATCAAACCGAGAAGGAACCAGTCGCTGAAGGAACCGGAGGGAGAAGGAATCAGACAGAGAAGGAATCAGACCAAGAAGGAATCAAACAGAGAAGGAATCAGACCAAGAAAGAAACCAACAGAGAAGGAATCAGACCAAGAAAGAAACCAACAGAGAAGTAATCAGACCAAGAAAGAAACCAACAGAGAAGGAATCAGATCAAGAAGGAACCAAACAGAAAAGGAATTAGACAAAGAAGGAACCAAACAGAGAAGGAATCAGACCAAGAAGGAATCAAACAAAGAAGGAATCAGACCAAGAAGGAATCAAACAGAGAAGGAATCAGACCAAGAAGGAATCAAACAGAGAAGGCATCAGACCAAGAAGGAACCAGTCGGAGAAGGAATCAGACCAAGAAGGAATCAAACAGAGAAGGAATCAGACCAAAAAGGAACCAGTCGGAGAAGGAATCAGACCAAGAGGAATCAAGCAGAGAAGGGATCAGACCAAGAAGGAACCAAACAGAGAAGGCATCAGACCAAGAAGGAACCAAACAGAGAAGGAATCAGACCAAGAAGGAATCAAACAAAGAAGGAATTAGACCAAGAAGGAACCAAACAGAGAAGGAATCAAACCAAGAAGGAACCAAACAGAGAAGGAATCAGACCAAGAAGGTATCAAACAGAGAAGGAATCAGACCAAGAAAGAACCAAACAGAGAAGGAATCAGACCAAGAAGGAACCAAACAGAGAAGGAACCAGACCAAGAAAGAATTAAACAGAGAAGGAATCAGACCAAGAAGGAACCCAACAGAGAAGGAATCAGACCAAGAAGGAATCAAACAGAGAAGGAACCAGACCAAGAAGGAATCAGACCAAGAAGGAATCAAACAAAGAAGAGATCAGACCAAGAAGGAATCAGACCAAGAAGGAATTAAACAGAGAAGGAATCAAACAAAGAAGGAATAAGACCAAGAAGGTATCAAACAGAGAAGGAATCAGACCAAGAAGGAATCAAACAAAGAAGGAATCAAACCAAAAAGGAACCAAACAGAGAAGGAATCAGACCAAGAAGGAACCAAACAGAGAAGGAACCAGACCAAGAAGGAATTAAACAGAGAAGGAATCAGACCAAGAAGGAACCCAACAGAGAAGGAATCAGACCAAGAAGGAATCAAACAAAGAAGGAATCAGACCAAAAAGGAACCAAACAGTGAAGGAATCAGACCAAGAAGGAATCAGACCAAGAAGGAATCAAACAGAGAAGAGATCAGACCAAGAAGGAATCAGACCAAGAAGGAACCAAACAGAGAAGGAATCAGACCAAGAAGGAATTAGACCAAGAAGGAATCAGACCAAGAAGGAACCAAACAGAGAAGGAATCAGAACAAGAAGGAACCAAACAGAGAAGGAATCAGACCAAGAAGGAACCAGACAGAGAAGGAATCAGACCAAGAAGGAACCAGACAGAGAAGGAAGCAGACAAAGAATGAACCAGTGGGAGAAGAAATCAGACAGAAAGCGATTAGACAGAGAACGAATCAGACAAAGAAGGAACCAAACAGAGAAGGTGCCAGACAGAGAACAAATCAGACAAAGAAGGAACCAAACAGAGAAGGAGCCAGACAGAGAACGAATCAGACAAAGAAGGAACCAAACAGAGAAGGAGCCAGACAGAGAACGAATCAGACAAAGAAGGAACCAAACAAGAAGGAGCCAGACAGATAACGAATCAGACAAAGAAGGAACCAAACAGAGAAGGAGCCAGACAGAGAACGAATCAGACAAAGAAGGAACCAAACAGAGAAGGAGCCAGACAGAAAAGGAAGCAGATAGAAACGGAACCAGACAAAGAAGGAACTAGACAAAGAAGGAAGCAATCACAGACGAAATCAGACAAAGAAAGAATCAGACGAAGAAGGAAACAGACAGTAAAGGAACCAGACAAGAAGGAAGCAGACAGAAAAAGAACCAGAAAAAGAAGGAAACAGACAGAAAAGGAATCAGACACAGAAGGAAGCAGATAAAGAAATAAGCAGACAGAGCAAGACGCAGACAGAGAAGGCACCAAACAGAGAAGGAATTAGACAGAGGGAGAATCAGACAAAGACGGAATCAGAAAGAGAAAGAAGCAGATCAATAAGGAACCAAACAAAGAAAGAACCAGGCAAAGAGAAGGAAGTAGACAAAGAAGAATCAGACAGAAAAAAATCCCGTGTAGGTCTATTGAAACTCCCATCACTAAATCTATTAATACTAGCATTGACAAAGAATTTAGTTCTATTGGAAAAATCCCCATACTAATATAGTGAATAATGAACTCAATAAAAGAGGAATGAAAGTAAATGCAAAGAAAACAATAAAACAAGGCTAGTAAGTACGGAAACGAAAACACAAAATCTTAAATTGGGCAAAGAGCCTAAAATTACCCTGGAGTACTGATTAACTCAGATGGATAACTAAGAGCAGCCAGAGAATCCAAAAGGCAATGACAATAAATAGCCATCTAGGAAAGACATTTATTGATAAACAAGAATTGGCAACAATAACCAAAATGACAGTATACAATACACTCTCCTCTAGACAGTGTGAAATACAGTAGAGTACAAGCAGCTGAAATGAAATATCTCAGAAGTGAAGAAGGAAAACTAAGAGAAGAAATCAGCCAGAGAATGCAAAAGCCAATGATGTTATACAGCCATCTAAGAAAGGCATTTATTAGTAATCAAGAATTGGAAACCAGAACTAAAATGACAATGTACAACACGGCACATTGTCCTACTCTACTCTATAGCAGTGAAACCTGAATCTCAGACAATAGGAAATACAGTAGAATATGAGCATCTGAAATGAAATATGTAAGAAGAGTAGTAGGGAAAGCTAAAAGAGACATCAGAAATACAACAATAAGAAATCGAACCAAACACAGATGGCATAAACAATAATATATAAATATATCAACTCAGAAGGTTAGAACATATAAACAGAATGAATAATAACAAAGTAGCAAAATATGTATACAAAGCTAAAACCTAAGGTAAAAGATCAAAAAGCTGACATCGGAGAAATTGTGAACAAGATATGAAAGAATCAGTGAAGCAAAGAAATGTATCTTTCTCAGAAAGGAAAGACAACAACGCCAGGACAGGGTTGGCTGGAGAAATGTCGTTTCGGACAACTAAGCCCATACACCGGATGGACTGAGTGAGAACTGATCAAGAAATAAAGAAAGATTAACCGTGTCTCTTAGATACTATCTAGATATAGACTCTAGATTCTTGATCTAGATCGCGATGTTGATCTAAATATGATGTAGATTCTAGATCTAAACTGAATGTGATCTGATCATAATGTACTCAATGCTTATTGTATTTGTTTACAACCCACAACGAATCCCGTGCAGTCAACAGGAACAAAAATGTCAAAACACATTGAGATGGACCAAAGTTGATATGTTTAATTTAATTGTTACAAAGGCATAGTTGTAGCAATGAAATGGCTATGAATCTAGATGTTGACGTAGACAATCTAGTAACGCCAAGGTTCGATTAATAATAACAAGGTCATTTACTATACTCAAAGTCGACAATAAACCAATGGGTGAAGCAAGCACACATTTCAGCTGAGACGTGACAGAAAGCTAGCGAGTTAAAGTATATAAAGACAAACAGTGAGGCAAGGGGCATGTCGAAAGTGAAGAAAATGACATTGAATAATGGGGCTTTAATATTATTCAATCTCATGTTTCACTTTTAAAAAAAACTCGAAACATTAGATTATGGTAGTAAATCCCTGTTAAAGAGATTAAACAAACTCATAAAAATGCATCAAAGTCATACATCATTAACCGTTACATCTCAACAATCTGTATAAGGAATATGCTTTTCCAAAATAATTATTTAGTCACATGAAAATATCATTCCTTATACAGATCATTGCAATGCTATGGTTGACGTGACATTAATTTTGTTTTATGCCCTTCTTATCACGTAGGCGTAGTTGAGCCTGCACTTGTGTGGGGATACGGACTATAAATCAAACTTTATCTTTTGTCTTTTAAAAAAATGCAATCTCTGTGTATGGGATTTGTTGAGGTTGCTACCGAGTAATGTAAGCAACATTCACGAGGATTAGAAACATCAACAGAAACAAATGTACACGTATTTCTGTATACGAAAGTGAAAAGAAGATATAATTAGATGACACTGATTTAACATGTATCAACTGTTTAACGGTGTAGACAACAGACAAAGACAAGGAAGTGAAGATAAAAAGGAGAGAAATGTTGTCTTGGCATTGAATGTGAGGAATCTGAAGGAGAGAAAAAAAAACAACATACTTTAAGAAACAGGCCTTGACACGTTTTCTTTAAATCATCTACGACTTAATAATTTTGCTTAATGTCTGTCTCTCCTCAGGTCCCAGTGGAAATGGTTTGTCCACTTCAATGATGTTTTCCTCTGGCACAATCCTCAGCAAGGACAGAGGCAGTTGTTCCACAAAGCGCCTTTCTACCACCAGCAACACTCTCTTTGGATTGAGGGGCTCCACACAGTACACGGCTGCCTTCATGTTGAAAAACGCCCAGTGATCGTTCTGGAGAAAATCCTGAGACACAACAAGAAGCACACGCCAGCTGGAATTGATGGCTTCGATGATGGACGCCGCCATGTCTGTAGCCGAAGCAAGTCTCTGTCTCTCACGTACGTGGTCACCTTCAGAACGTCTTCCAGATATCGTCGTAAGGTAAAACAAGCAAATCTGTAATCCTGGTCGGCGTAGCCAATAAAAACACCGTATCTGTAATCTGACGACGCTTTCACGGTAAAGTTTCTTGTAAACACAGTTATAATGGTGTACATTATAAAAGTTTGAAAATGTATGAAAAAGAAACACGAGATATAACACAGCATCATGACTGCCAGCAAGATTATAGAAACATAGAACGCTTGGACCCCACTGCATAAACGCCAAAGTGTTTCCAGATTGTTTATTTGGACAATGGTTCTATTCAAAGCATCGTATTGATCTATGCAAAGATAATCTCGGCCCAGATCCAGATTGACAGAGGTATGTTTCAGCCAGGCCAGAAATTTAATACTCGAACAACCACAAGACAAGAGGTTTCCTGCAAGATGTAACGATAAGTTTGACACGCGCTTCACCTGGTCATCTAAGCTCTTCATTTCGTCTACGGATAAAGACAGGAGTGAATTATAGGACATGTCCAACTGTTGTAGGTGTTGAATAGCGGCTAGATGTATTGGAATGGACTTGAATTTGTTTCTAGACAGATCGATAGTCTGAAGTAGGGGACAGCTTTGGAAAGCATTTGTATCGAGAGCGCTTAAACCGTTGGAAGATAGGTCGATAATTTTCAGTTGTGTTAAGCTCTGAAAAAAACGAGACCCACTGACAAGAGCGAGTGAACTGTTGAGTTGCATTCCCGCCAGTTTCAAATGCTGCACTGTGGGAATGGTGTCTAGAAACGAGACAGACATATGTTGTCCGTTGTTGCGAGAAATGTCCATATACGACACGTTGGTGAAACCATAGATGGGTTGAATGAAGTTCCGGATACCGTTGTCGGATATATCTATGTGTTTAACATTGTTAGCGTTAAGAATATGAAAACTGTCATGTAGAGATATGAACACAGAGGAACAGCTTGCATACTGAAAGAATTCCAGATTTGGAGGAAAATGGAATGTCAATTTGATATATTTTTTTCTGGGATGTATGTTGATAATAATATACGCCTCTTTCTACATGGACTGCTGTTGTCAAATCTTTTGTTGTAAATGTGTTGGACATTGGTTTAGTTGTGTTGTACATGTATACAGAATCGAAGTAGTTTGTTGTACAAGATGACACTATGGGACGTTTATAAAATTATTGAGCCTACAATTTTTCAATTTGAGGCTGGTGAGACTTCAATTTGTAAAAGCTCCCGCAATATTTCTTTATATCCCAAGTAACGGGTTGCCCCGTAGGTCGATGTTTCTATGCAGCGTTGCCACGTTGGTGAAAACAAGATGCCTTGTTCTATGAAGTGAACTTTCGAGTTGTAATCGAAAAAGTGTTTGACGCATATATTACGACAGAGTATTGTGCCATTTGTTTCGTCATAACTTGACTCCTAAATGTTCGCACGTTTTCGTACCCGTGAAGCCTACACGATTAAATATCAATGACGTCATATTCCGTCCCTGGAAAGGTGCTAGGCTGAGTAACGTGTTGTTTACCATTTGGTCTGAGCTTCTGCCAATCCTTAACATGCTGAGGATTTTGAGATGCCAAAAAGGCATTCCTGGTAATCCCCAAGTAAAGGGGAAGGTCGATCAACATCAAGGACTGGGAGGAATTTGGTTCAAACCCTGAAAAGTGTCGTTTGTAATTGCATAACAATTTCCAGTAAGAACCAATTCTCGAAGGCTCGTCAAATCCTCAAAAGGCCCGTCCAAACTCCAAGGGGCCAACAGGTGTATTTAAGGTTAAAATTTTCACTTTTCTCAACCCTCGTAAAAAACGCCGAGGATAAGGTCCGGGATGCGGGTGGTTCTGTGCAAGTCTAAGGTCCACAAGATTGGGCACGTCTTTGAAGGTCAAATAATTCAATAAGTTATAATTGAGAGGATTGTATTCTAAATCTAACGTCTCTAGTAGTTCTAACCTTGGAAAGCATTTAATGATATTTCGGAAACTTCACTATTCTGATATTTAACTTCCGTAGGTTTTTATTAGAAACGAAAGTAAGTTTTCCAACCGGAAAAGCGAGTTGTGATTCAAAAAGAATGGTTGTGGTAGACAAGGGAAACCACTCTGGGTTTATTGCCTTCAAACCAAGGTTGCTGCAGTCTACCAGGGTACCGTTGTCGTATGGAGTGTCGGTCTTATATCGACAAGGTGAGATGACACTTCCTTTAGTCTCTCTCAATCGACAACGATTCAACTAGCGTCGCAAAGCATGATCAGAGTCAAGACTAATGCTCTCCAACCTTCCATGTTGAATCTTTTCACATTTTTTGCAGGGAGACGGACTTTGTTTGTGGACCTTTAACATGTTTACCGGAAGAAAGATACAGAAATAAGAAGTTACAGAGCATAGATATACATATATACATAACTACATACACACATACATACATACTCACAGACATAGACACATGCATACACACACATTTTCATTCATTCATACATGCATACATTCATAATACATATACGCAAACGTACATGACAATAATAAATCTTAATTGTCCATTGAAGGTTATTTTTAGTTTCACATCGTTCTTGGGAAATACAAAACATGGGATATACATATATGTTGACATTGGAAATTGGAAATTGGATGTACTTCGACATAAAGTTAAAATAACATACTTATACATTTTATAATAAACATACATTGAATTTAAATTCGAAAGACCAGCGAGCCGGCCCTAGGAGAACAGCAATCATACACAAACAAATATCGCAACTTCAAGAATAATAATTGAGCCATCCAACGGTTGAAACTCCCCACTTCTTGTCAATTTCAAAGATTACAAAGCGACATCTGATATCGCGGACAGAGCCGTTTTCTAGACGAACATGCAACACTATGGAATTTTAGAGAAAGTATATATTTCAAAGCACCTCACGAAAGTATATGTTGCAAAGCACCTCACGAAAGTATATATTTCAAAGCACCTCACGAAAGTATATATTTCAAAGCACCTCACGAAAGTATATGTTGCAAAGCACCTCACGAAAGTATATATTTCAAAGCACCTCACGAAAGTATATATTTCAAAGCACCTCACGAAAGTATATATTTCAAAGCACCTCACGAAAGTATATATTTCAAAGCACCTCCCGAAAGTATATGTTGCAAAGAACCTCACAAAAGACCAGCCGCCTGAAGGGGCTGAAGCATTAGCAACAGACTGGCTGATGAAAAAGACCACAGAAGGAATGAAAGATGGAATCCAATTGATGCTGCCAACACAACTGGATGATTCAATTCCTGCAGACGCCCCTGCCACCTACCAACGCTCTCAAAATTCATCGGTCTAAAATCCGTGAAGGAAAGTTGGAAATGTATGAAGAACACAACTACAACAAAGACAAAACAGAAGCAATCCCAGTAAGCATCAATCCCCATAGACGACAATCGGGGCACAGAAGCAGACATCAAGGCAAGAATCAGCAAGACAAGGGCAGCCCTAAACAAACTGAATAGAATCTAGAAAGCAAAGAATCATATCCATGCAAAAGAAAGATAAAATTATCTTTTAGTCTAATGCAAAGTCAGTCCTCCTCAATGGAAGCCAAAACATGGAAGATGTCCAGAACCCACACTAGGAAGCTACGAAAATGTAGGGATGAAATGGGTGCCTGAAAAAATATTGAGAGAATCAGACGGCTCCAGACAATCAGGAATGAAAACCCTCGGT
>JAXRKP010000261.1:40000-47500 GCA_037039925.1 Doris montereyensis | reverse complement strand
ATATACATACGTACATACATACATACATACATACATACATACATACATACATACATACATACATACATACATACATACATACATACATACATACATACATACATACATACATACATACATACATACATACATACATATATACATACATACATACATACATACATACATACATACATACATACATACATACATACATACATACATACATACATACATACATACATACATACATACATACATACTTTCATTCATACATACATACATACATACATACCTGCATAAATACATACCTAAAATGTATCGAGAAGACTCCCATGAGAAAACCTGCAATCTCTTAAATAGTCACCACCTTACCATAGACGATCAAGCCGTAAACAGTGTAGGTAGAATCGCAAGCGGCCACCTTTTATGAAGCCCTTCACCCTGACACGCACTGGATTCCTGTCTTACAACGACTCTAGTGGGTGTTCTTTCCTGCTCAATGAAATTCTGGAACCACAGCCTATAAGGAAGGCAATTGTCGGAAAAAACCCCGGCTCTTATTCTTAACCCTTTTGAATGACCACCCTGCATTGGTTCCAACTTGCAGAAACTTGCCGACGTCGGTATAACTTGCTTGCTTTGGTAACCTTTTTATGACGATTTGAAGCATACGAAATTAACATTTTTCTTGAAAAGGATTTTTTAGCTTGATTGTGCAGAAAATTCCTGCAAAGTGGTTAAGGGACACTTCACTCCAGGACGCCGACGAAGGTAGAATGCGAATGTCAAAACTAAAATCAAAGACTATAAGAAAAACTGAAAGAAATTCTTACACACGAAGAGACCAGAGGATAAGATAGATTACTTGAGTCAGAAAGAAAAACATCGCCAGAGAGGAAAGAAACAGGGACAAAAGCTAGAATTAGTATATAAAGACTTCAAGAAAGCTACTAAGAAATTCAAAAGCTGTTATGGGGAGCCATGAAGAGCGCGAGGAAGACTACATCACGCCCAAATAGACAAATTAAGAATGCTAAAGAAGAAATAAGGAAGGAAGTCATCGCAAACATGGAGACACTATTTTCAGCAATTACATAATGCCTCTGGAAGATAGGAAACAAAGAGCTAGTAAAAACGATAACAAGTAATCGAGATTAGATACGTGAAGATGCAGATAAGTCATTTAAAGAAATCCAAACAGCTATAGGAAAAGGAAGGCTAAGAAAAGGCCCAAACTAGGAAGAGATCAAGTGTATCCGGAAACGATTACTACGCAAGAGTGAGATGCAGACATACTACTTCATGCAATATGTTAACAAGCCTAGAAGACAAATCAGGTGCCATATGACCGGAAACAAGGAACGATAGTACCAATACACAAGAAAGGATCAACTATGGAACGCTCAAATGATAAAGATATCACTGATAAGCCTACAATGAATATGTAATCCAGGATACTAGAAGTGAGACTGAGGAAAAGAGAGGATCAAATTGAAGTACATCAGTGTGGATTTAGACCAGAAAAGGAGTGTACAGGAGCACATATTTACAATAAGACAAATAATATTTTTAAAATCCCTTTAAAAAACGTTGATTTGCACCGCTCTTTTATTTACTTAGAAAAGGCAGTTGACACAGTGAAAGGGCTGAACTATGGCATTCTTTAAAACAAAAACCCATAATGTAGAGAGAAATCTAATCGACACAATTAGCTGTGTTTACAATAAACCTACATTTGCGGTGAGAGTAGCTGGAAATGTATCTAAAGAATTTGATGTAGATACAGGAATGAGAAAGAGCTGTTACCTGAGTTCTCTCTTGATCCTTATATTTATGAATTCAGTCGCAAGGGCAACCTCAAAATTGAATAAAGTTAATGTAGGTCTATGGAAACTCTATCAGGAATCTATTAATACTAGCATTGTAAAAGGAAATCGGGAAGTGACCTTCAGTATTATATTAATATGGTGAATAATGAGGTCAATAAAAAGAGAGATGAAAGTAAATGCAAAGAAAACAAGAAAACAATGTTAGTAAGTACGAAAATTAAAACACAAAATCTTAAAATGGGCAAAGATACTAAAATTACCTTGGAGTACTGATTGACTCAGATGGATAACTAAGAGCAGCCAGAGAACGCAAAAGGCAATGACAATAAATAGCCATCTAGGAAAGACATGTATTGGTAAACAAGAATTGGTAATAATAACCAAAATGACAGTATACAATACACTCTCCTCTATGGCATTGAAAACTGAACCCTAGACAGTATGGAACACAGTAGAGTACAAGTAGCTGAAATCAAATATCTCAGAAGTGAAGAAGGGAAAACTAAGAAGAAATCAGCTAGAGAATGCAAAAGTCAATGATGCTATACAGCCATCTAAGAAAGGCATTTATTAGTAATCAAGAATTGAAACCAGAACTAAAATGACAATGTACAACACGGCACATTGTCCTCTCTACTCTATAGCAGTGAAACCTGAATCTCAGACAATAGGAAATACAGTAGAATATGAGCATCTGAAATGAAATATGTAAGAAGAGTAGTAGGGAAAGCTAAAAGAGACATCAGAAATACAACAATAAGAAATCGAACCAAACACAGATGGCATAAACAATAATATATAAATATATCAACTCAGAAGGTTAGAACATATAAACAGAATGAATAATAACAAAGTAGCAAAATATGTATACAAAGCTAAAACCTAAGGTAAAAGATCAAAAAGCTGACATCGGAGAAATTGTGAACAAGATATGAAAGAATCAGTGAAGCAAAGAAATGTATCTTTCTCAGAAAGGAAAGACAACAACGCCAGGACAGGGTTGGCTGGAGAAATGTCGTTTCGGACAACTAAGCCCATACACCGGATGGACTGAGTGAGAACTGATCAAGAAATAAAGAAAGATTAACCGTGTCTCTTAGATACTATCTAGATATAGACTCTAGATTCTTGATCTAGATCGCGATGTTGATCTAAATATGATGTAGATTCTAGATCTAAACTGAATGTGATCTGATCATAATGTACTCAATGCTTATTGTATTTGTTTACAACCCACAACGAATCCCGTGCAGTCAACAGGAACAAAAATGTCAAAACACATTGAGATGGACCAAAGTTGATATGTTTAATTTAATTGTTACAAAGGCATAGTTGTAGCAATGAAATGGCTATGAATCTAGATGTTGACGTAGACAATCTAGTAACGCCAAGGTTCGATTAATAATAACAAGGTCATTTACTATACTCAAAGTCGACAATAAACCAATGGGTGAAGCAAGCACACATTTCAGCTGAACGTGACAGAAAGCTAGCGAGTTAAAGTATATAAAGACAAACAGTGAGGCAAAGGGCATGTCGAAAGTGAAGAAAATGACATTGAATAATGGGGCTTTAATATTATTCAATCTCATGTTTCACTTTTAAAAAACTCGAAACATTAGATTATGGTAGTAAATCCCTGTTAAAAGAGATTAAACAAACTCATAAAAATGCATCAAAGTCATACATCATTAACCGTTACATCTCAACAATCTGTATAAGGAATATGCTTTTCCAAAATAATTATTTAGTCACATGAAAATATCATTCCTTATACAGATCATTGCAATGCTATGGTTGACGTGACATTAATTTTGTTTTATGCCCTTCTTATCACGTAGGCGTAGTTGAGCCTGCACTTGTGTGGGGATACGGACTATAAATCAAACTTTATCTTTTGTCTTTTAAAAAAATGCAATCTCTGTGTATGGGATTTGTTGAGGTTGCTACCGAGTAATGTAAGCAACATTCACGAGGATTAGAAACATCAACAGAAACAAATGTACACGTATTTCTGTATACGAAAGTGAAAAGAAGATATAATTAGATGACACTGATTTAACATGTATCAACTGTTTAACGGTGTAGACAACAGACAAAGACAAGGAAGTGAAGATAAAAAGGAGAGAAATGTTGTCTTGGCATTGAATGTGAGGAATCTGAAGGAGAGAAAAAAAACAACATACTTTAAGAAACAGGCCTTGACACGTTTTCTTTAAATCATCTACGACTTAATAATTTTGCTTAATGTCTGTCTCTCCTCAGGTCCCAGTGGAAATGGTTTGTCCACTTCAATGATGTTTTCCTCTGGCACAATCCTCAGCAAGGACAGAGGCAGTTGTTCCACAAAGCGCCTTTCTACCACCAGCAACACTCTCTTTGGATTGAGGGGCTCCACACAGTACACGGCTGCCTTCATGTTGAAAAACGCCCAGTGATCGTTCTGGAGAAAATCCTGAGACACAACAAGAAGCACACGCCAGCTGGAATTAATGGCTTCGATGATGGACGCCGCCATGTCTGTAGCCGGAAGCAAGTCTCTGTCTCTCACGTACGTGGTCACCTTCAGAACGTCTTCCAGATATCGTCGTAAGGTAAAACAAGCAAATCTGTAATCCTGGTCGGCGTAGCCAATGAAAACACCGTATCTGTAATCTGACGACGCTTTCACGGTAAAGTTTCTTGTAAACACAGTTATAATGGTGTACATTATAAAAGTTTGAAAATGTATGAAAAAGAAACACGAGATATAACACAGCATCATGACTGCCAGCAAGATTATAGAAACATAGAACGCTTGGACCCCACTGCATAAACGCCAAAGTGTTCCCAGATTGTTTATTTGGACAATGGTTCTATTCAAAGCATCGTATTGATCTATGCAAAGATAATCTCGGCCCAGATCCAGATTGACAGAGGTATGTTTCAGCCAGGCCAGAAATTTAATACTCGAACAACCACAAGACAAGAGGTTTCCTGCAAGATGTAACGATAAGTTTGACACGCGCTTCACCTGGTCATCTAAGCTCTTCATTTCGTCTACGGATAAAGACAGGAGTGAATTATAGGACATGTCCAACTGTTGTAGGTGTTGAATAGCGGCTAGATGTATTGGAATGGACTTGAATTTGTTTCTAGACAGATCGATAGTCTGAAGTAGGGGACAGCTTTGGAAAGCATTTGTATCCAGAGCGCTTAAACCGTTGGAAGATAGGTCGATAATTTTCAGTTGTGTTAAGCTCTGAAAAAACGAGACCCACTGACAAGAGCGAGTGAACTGTTGAGTTGCATTCCAGCCAGTTTCAAATGCTGCACTGTGGGAATCGTGTCTAGAAACGAGACAGACATATGCTGACCATTGTTGCGAGATATGTCCATATACGACACGTTGGTGAAACCGTAGACGGGTTGAATGAAGTTCGGATACCGTTATCGGATAAATCTACGTGTTTAATATTGTTAGCGTTAAGAAAACGAAAACTGTCATGTAGAGATATAAACCCAGGGGCACAGCTTGCATACTGAAAGAATTCCAGATTTGGAGGAAAACACAATAACATTTGATATATTTTTTTCTGGGATGTATGTTGATAATAATATACGCCTCTTTCTACATGGACTGCTGTTGTCAAATCTTTTGTTGTAAATGTGTTGGACATTGGTTTAGTTGTGTTGTACATGTATACAGAATCGAAGAAGGCATGTGAAGATGACACTATGGGACGTTTAGCAAAGGTAGTGAATCTACAATTTTTCAATTTGAGGCTGGTGAGACTTTTGCCTAGAGAGATTCTAAATAAAAAGAACTCTATCGCCAAGTAACGGTTGCCCCGTAGGTCGATGGTTTCTGTGCAGCGTTGCCACGTTGGTGACAAAAAGACGCCTTGTTCTATGAAGTGAACTTTCGAGTTGGTCAACGAAAAGTGTCTGACGCATATTTCATTCAAATATTGTGCAATGTCCAGTGTTATAACTTCATTGCTACATGTTTTCAAGGGTTTGTATGACACCCACACGATTAAATATCAATGACGTCATATTCCGTCCTTTGAAAGGTTCCAGGCTGAGCAACGTGTTGTTTATCAGTTGTTGAGGGCTGTTGCTGATCCTTAAAGTGGTGAGATTGATGAGATGTTGAAAGGCATTCCTGGTAATCCTCAGGTAAAGACGAAGGTCCATCAACGTCAAGGACTGGAGAGGAATTTTGTCAAACCCTTGAAAAGTGTCGTTTGTAATAGCATAAAAACTTCCAGTAAGAACTAACTCTCGAACGCTCGTCAAATCCTCAAACAGACCGTCAAACTCCAAGGGGCCAACAGGTGTACTTAAGGTTAAAATTTTCACTTTTCTCAACCCTCGTAAAAAACGCCGAGGATAAACTACCGGGATGCGGGTGGTTCTGTGCGCAAGTCTAAGGTCCACGAGATTGGGCACGTCTTTGAAGGTCAAATAATTCAATAAGTTATAATTGAGAGGATTGTATTCTAAATCCAGTGTCTCTAGTAGTTCTACCCCTTGGAAAGCATTTATTGATATGTCGGAAACTTCACTGTAGCTGATATTTAACTTCCGTAGGTTTTTATTAGAAACGAAAGTAACATTTTCCAACAAGTCAAGCGAGTTGTGGTTCAAAAGAACTGTTGTGGTAGACAAGGGAAACCACTCTGGGTTGATTGTCTTCAAACCAAGGTTGCTGCAGTCTACCAGGGTACCGTTGTCGTATAGAGTGTCTGTCTTATATCGACAAGGTGAGATGACACTTCCTTTAGTCACACTCTCAATCGACAACGATTCAACTAGCGTCGCAAAAGAAAGGATGATCAGAGTCAAGACTAATGCTCTCCAACCTTCCATGTTGAATCTTTTTGCATGTTTTGCAGGGGAGACGGACTGTGCTTGTATACTTTAAGCCTGTTAACTGCAAGGGAGATGGAGAAGTAAGTAGTTACAGGACATAACTATGTACATATATCTTCTATACTATATACTATTAAAAATACGCCCTTATTTTCTGTCATGCCTCCCGACCTTATTAAATGACCAATCTAGCTGACATTTTGTATGCAGATACTGCGAGACTTGAAGCATGATCGGTCACGTTGAATTCCCTATAAATACTTAATTAGAGTGTAAATAATTAATCAAATTAGCTTTGTTTCGGTTCAAAGTGTACTGAAAGTGTTTTGTTTAGTCTACGGAAGTGTTTACTTTAAAGCGTAAACAAACGTACGAAACTTAGTTTTTGTAGGCTCAACGTATGTATGTTTATATGTATGTTGGTACATAAATAAATATATACACATACACATACATATATACATACATAGATACATACATACATACATACATGCATATATACATAAATACATGCATACATACATACATACATACATACATACATACATACATACATACATACACAAATAACATACATTAATACATACATACATACATACAAACAGACACACATGCATACATACATACATACATGCACACATATACATATAAATGCATACATACAGGTGCATGCATGAAGATACACTTACATACATACATACATGCACACATGTACATATACATGCAAACACACACTTACATACATACATACATGCACACATATACATATACATGCATACACACACTTACATACATACATACATACATACATACATGCACACATATACATATA
>JAXRKP010000261.1:32500-35000 GCA_037039925.1 Doris montereyensis | reverse complement strand
ATACATATCAATTGACATACTTACATACAAATACATACATACATACATAATATGTTAAAGTCGTGATTAAAAAGAGAGAGAGAGAGAGAGAGAGAGAGAGAGAGAGAGAGAGAGAGAGAGAGAGAGAGAGAGAGAGAGAGAGAGAGAGAGAGAGAGAGAGAGAGAGAGAGAGAGAGAGAGAGAGATAACAGAGAGGTTTAGAGAGAGAGAGAGAGAGAGAGAGAGAGAGAGAGAGAGAGAGAGGGAGAGAGAGGGAGAGGGGAGAGGGGAGGGAGAGGAGAGAGGGAGAGAGAGAGAGAGAGAGAGAGAGAGAGAGAGAGAGAGAGAGAGAGAGAGAGAGAGAGAGAGAGAGAGAGAGAGAGAGAGAGAGAGAGAGAGAGAGAGAGAGAGAGAGAGAGAGAGAGAGAGAGAGAGAGAGAAACATTTCACAATGCATGTGAATCAAAAAATAATATCTATATCTATAAGTGGTGACAAAATATGAGATAACATCCCAACACGTCCTGGAGGGGCGCCTATCCATGGACCCATCTCTATCTACTGGGCGGTCATATCACTCTCTCTCTCTCTCTCTCTCTCTCTCTCTCTCTCTCTCTCTCTCTCTCTCTCTCTCTCTCTCTCTCTCCTTGATATAACCATATATCACATGTCCTGTGCAACCCCTTCTACTACGTCAGAAGTGCCATACAACAGCATTTCCGTTTTACAAATTTACTAAAAAAAATACCTACAAGATTTGTGATTATACACAATGATCTGTACAGGAAGCGACCCCTAGAGTTCAAGGTGAACCACAAGGGAGGAAGCTGGCGTCAAGAGCAAATCGCTCTCAACCACGACGAATGCAACAGTGCAAATGAACAATAAGAAAGAAACCCCAAAATGGAGCAGACTTCAGGAAAACAAGGAAAACTGAAAGGAAAATTAAACTTGGCTAAGCCAAGCCCGAAACAAAGAGGAACTCGACTACATTAATCCTGGGGTAAAGAGAAACTAGATCTAGACCAAATCCGAAGCAAAGGGAAACTACTTGATTAAACTCAAGGCTAAGGGAAACCACTGAATTAAACTGAAGGCAAGGGAAACCACTAAATTAAACTGAAGGCAAAGGGAAATCACTGAATTAAACTGAGGCAAGGAAACCACTGAATTAAACTGAAGGCAAAAGGAAACCACTGAATCAAACTGAGGCAGGGGAAGACTAGGCTAGACCAAGCCAGTGGCAAGGGAAAACTAGATCTAGGTTCGAAATGGGGCAAACTAGATCTAAACTCGAGATGGGGAAGACCAGATCTCAACCAGAGATGGGGATACACTAGATTTAAACCAGAGATGGGGAAAACTAGATCTAAATCTAAAAATGGGGGGAAAACTATATCTAAACCTGAAATGGGGAAGGACTCGACCAGGTGATACCCCAGATAAAAAAGAAAACGAATATTTGTATAAAGTAATCACTCTACTAAGGCTATCACAACTTAACGACAACAACATATTATATGTATATCCATGTGCGGATTAAACATTGTTACAAATGTAAAAAATCAATGAGGTTAAATACACACGTTCCAATTAAGTGAAATCTTCCATTCCGAAATATAGCATGAACACAAGTATAAATCCCTACCAATCATGAAATGATCCCTGCATAAAATACATTTACTCCAGATCTAAGAGATAACAAATCTCCATAATAATCAAAGCATAAAATACATTTACCCCAGACCCAGGAGATAACAAATCTCCATAATAATCCTACATAAAATACATTTACTCCAGACCCAGGAGATAACAAATCTCCACCCCATAAAATCCTCAAACAGAAAAGACTCACAATAGAATCGTATGCGCGCACAATTTATTTTATGAAATAAAAAAAAATCTCATATTGTCTATTTGGATTAAGTTGTAATGGAGGATTAAAGTTTGTAGTACAGACAGATTTATTTCTACTAAGTATAATTTGAGGATTTTCTTTATGAGATGTATTCTTAATTAATTGATTAAATTTTTCAATTATTTCTTTTCAAGTTTCATTATCCATTTTTCTTGGCAAAAAAAGGGTCATACATTTTTGGGGAAATAGAAATTATCCAAATTATATCTGTATTTGCCATTCTTCAACGAAGAAGAATTTTCTATTGTTTAAAAAAGTTATAAGGATGAAACCAACAATTTTCACACAGCCTTTTAAACTCATCATAATCCATATCCGTTGAAACATGATCTTGATATATATGTTGTAGATTTTTATTATCTCGTTTGCATTAACATATAAAATTACTATTTTCTCTGATTATTTGACGAGGTAATCTAAAATAATTTTGGGATAACTAAAAACAATCAGTATTTGAGTGTCTGCCACGTGTATAATAATCAGTATTTGAGTGTCTACCACGTGTATAATAATCAGTATTTGAATGTCTACCACGTGTATAATAATCAGTATTTGAGTGTCTACCACGTGTATAATAATCAGTATTTGAGTGTCTACCACGTG
>JAXRKP010000261.1:5000-15000 GCA_037039925.1 Doris montereyensis | reverse complement strand
ATTACTATCCCTGACCCTTCACCATCCTCTACCTTACCCCATCCGCCCCCCACCAACCCACGAAACTATCCCACCCTAACCCTGCCCCCACCCCTTCCTATCCCGGGCAAAGTTGGGTCCCCTGGGAGTTCACACCCCGTGTGCCCATCTATGGTAGCGTACTCAATGGTAGGCATCTTTGAACACTTAAAAAAAAAATTGTTATGTATTTTTATTTTTTTTACGTTCACCATTTACCGGAAGCAACTTTGCGCACGATTTCTTACCATTACGGAATAGACCCTATTTTATCACCAAGGAGAGAATACTTGAGACTTTGATAACTTGGATAGCATCAGCCAGTCCTAACTGACATTTTTTGAAATTTCAGATAAATTGTTTACTCTCTTCCCTTATTGCATCGATCAATTTGTAATTGATATACATTTCGCACCTTCAGTGTAAATTTTTGCCTTGATTGATACTTCCTTTCATTCATTCTCTATCATTTCTTCTTTCTAGTCCCAGTGAGATGTAGATCTAGTTTTATATTTATCCTATTTTTTCGTTCTTGTTTCCCATACTTACACGTCTCTCTCTCCCTTTCTTTCTTCCCTGCCTTTTTTCTTTCTTTCTCTCTCTCTCTATTTGTCTCATTCTCTCTATCTCCTTCTCACTTTTTATTACATACTTATTTTCATGTTTTTATTTCATTCTAGATCTGAGCCTTCCACCCTCGCTCATTCTTCACACCCCCGTCTGCTACGTTTCTTATCATCACTGGCTTTTTCTTTCTTTCTTTCTCCTTTATGTTTTTCTTCTGACATCACATTGTGTGATGCCGGAGGTATTACGTAGATTTAAATTCTAGATATTTCTCGTTTGTTGTCTGACGAAGGGTTATACCCGAAACGTCACGTGTCTGTTCTGTCTTTATTAGTGCAGTTGTCACTTATTGTCATATTTCGCCTTTGACTTCACTCCACTGTGGCTCCTTCCTATTATTGTGTAATTGTAAGTAAATGGTCTTCTACACTTCTTCCTGTTCTTAATCCACTCTGGTGCTCTTCAATCTCATCCTCTACTCTTTTCTTTAGTCTCATTGTCAGAATCCTGGCATATACTTTAACTAGCACGTTAAGTAGTGGTATCCCTCTATAGTTTGAGCATTCCATTGTTGATCCTTTCCCGTATATCGGTACTGTCGTTCCCATCTTCACTTGTTTTGACTTTAATGCTTGTAGACGAACAGACATTGATAAATTCCCATAGAAACACTGCCATACACAATTATATAGATACATACATTTACAGAGAAATATGTATACATGCATACATTTAAATAAATAATATCAACAAACTTCGATAAATACATACCTAAATACATTCATACACACACACACACACACACACACACATACATAGATACATCAATACATATATACATTAAAAAAACAACATTAACATAAGTCGACGCATACATACACACATACACAAATACATACATACTTACATATATACATACATACACACATACACATATATACACACGTACATACATATATACATACACACATATATAAATACACACATACACACACATACATACAAACACAAACAAACATACATACACACATACATACATACATGCATACATGCATACACGCATACATACGTACATAGAAACATATATTTACACATACATACATACATGCATACATACATACATAGACAGAAACATACACATACATACAGACAGACACACACATACATAAAAACATACATGCATACATACATGCATACACATAACATACATTCATACACACATATACATATATACAATAAATACATACATACGTACATACATACATACTTATAGACATACATATAAACTGACATACATACATATATATACATACATACATACATACAGACATACATACATACAAACATACATATATAAATACATACAAACCTGCAAAAATTCATGCAAACGTCCATACATACGTACGCATATACATTTATACAAAGATACATTTATAGATACATAGATACATAGATACATAGATGCATAGATACATAGATACATAGATACATACATATATACATACGTACATACGTACATACATACATACATACATACATACATAAATACATACATACATACATACATACATACATACATACAAACATACTTACATCCATTCACACATATATACATATTTACATACATACATACAAACAAATTCATATTTCTTTCATATTTATATATATATATATGATATCATATATATATATATATATATCATATATATATATATATATATATACATACATACATAGACACATGAGTACATTCATGAATACAATACTACAAACATACATACATAAATACATACATACATACATACATACATACATACATACATACATACATACATACATACATACATACATACATACATACATACATACATTAATACATACATATATACATACATACACATATACATACGTACATACATACATATAAACATACATACATACATACACACATACATACATAACACAGACATACATCCTTGCACAAATACATAAAAACCTACATACATACTTATGCACACACATACAAACCTACATACATCCATTCAAGTGCAAGTATGTATGTATGTATGTATGTATGTATGTATGTATGTATGTATGTATGTATGTAAATATGTATGTAAATATGTATATACATTAATTCATACAAAGATACATACAAACGTACATACATACCTTTTCACATCCATACATACATTCGTGCATAGATACATACATACATACACATAGGAACTTTGCCATACATGGGTATATAGATTCATACATTTACAGATACATATGTATACGTACATGTATTCAAATTAATAATATCAACAAGTGTCGACATGCATACCTACATACATACATAAACACACACGTACATACTTACTTACATACATACTTGCATACATACATACACAGACATATACATAGATACATATATACATAAATACATACATACTTACATACATAGATACATACATACAGCATACATACGCACATTCAAATAAATAATATCGACATATGCCGACGCATACATACATACATACATAAACACATGCACACTCACATACATACATATACACACGTACATACATTCATACACACATACATACATACTTACAAACACACATATACACACATACAAACATATATACATATATACATACATACTTACCTGCATACACACATACATGTATAAATACATGCCTGCATACAGATACACATACATTGATACACACATATACATATATACAATACATACATAGATATGTACCTACATAACCGCTTACATACATGAAACATACTTACATACATACATACATAAATACATACATACATACATACATACAAACCGACGTACATTAATACATACATACACATACATACATACATACACACATATATACATCCGTTCATACATACATACATCCACACATACATACATGTATACATACATACATACTTACAAACCTATATACATCATCACAACCCTACATACATATATATATATATATATATATATATATATATATATATATATATATATATATATATATATATATACAAACGTATTTACATACATACACACAACCATACATCAATGCATTAATACATACACAGTTACATACATACATACAAACATAGATACATATATAATACATATATACATAGTATATGTAATTATTCTTAGATCTTTTAGTTTGACTTCTTTAACTATTATTATATTTTTATATACGGATACTTTTAATGCTGACTTTTTGACCTATCATGGGGTGTGAGGGGTTGGCACCTAGATCAATGTGTGTGTGTGTGTGTATGTGTGTGTGTGTGTGAGTGTGAGTGTGTGTGTCCGCACGCGTGTATAGGGCCATCTTGTTATTAGCACATATTGTCATTAGGTACTGTTCATTTTAATTGTAACAACTTTTCGTGTATGTAGATGTCTTGATTTTATAGTAATCTTAATTATTGAGTACATTATGTAAGCTATTATATGGTGTATGTATTAGCCTTTGTAAAGCTTACCTGAGCATGACTCTCATGGATAGGGACGCTAAATAAATATTGCATTATTATTATTATTTTTATTATTATTATTATTATTACATACGTACATACGTACATACATATATAGATAGATAGATACATCCATATACATACATACATACATACATATATCATACATACAGAAATACTCACATACATACATACACACAGACAGCCATACGTACATACATATATATATATATATATACCTGCAAGCATACATACATACATACATACATAATACATACAGACATACATGCATACATACATGCATATATACATACATACATACATTATACATCCATGCACACATACATTTATACTCACATGCATGTAAACATACACGCATACACATGGGCACTGATACACACATACAGATAAAAAGTCATACACCATTATTTACATACATAGTTTCACATATATTTACAAACACATATTTATACATACAGATATACATTCATACAAAAATATCAACGCATGCATACATATATACATACCTACATATATACATACATACATATATACATACATACAGAATTATGTAGAAACAGAATACATACATAGATATACACAAATACATACTTACATACATACGTACATACATACGTACATACACAGGCATATACAAACATACATATATACATATATACATATATATATATACATATATATATATATATATATATATATATATATACATATTTACATACATTCAAATGAATAATATTAACATATGCCGTTCATATATACATACATACACACATACGCACATACATACATACATACGTACGCACATACATACATACATACATACATACATACATACATACATACACACACACGTACGCACATACATACATACATACATACATACATACATACATACACACACACATATATACAATACATACATAGATACGGACATACATACATACATAAATACATAAATACATACATACATACATATATAAATACCTACATATATACATACAAACCTACGTACATTACTAAATATATACATACATACACACATACGCACATACATACATGCATCCACACATACATATACATACATACATATATACATACTTACATGTATACATACATACATACTTACAAACCTACACACATACATCATTACAAATCTACATAAATACATATATACAAACGTACTTACATACATACGCATAATCCTACATCCAAACATTCATACATACATACAAACATACATACAAACATAGATACATACATAATACATATATACATACATACATATATAAATACATACATACATACATACGTACATACATACATACATATATACATACGAACATACATACATACATACATGCATACGTACATACATCATACATACAAACATACATACATACATAAATACATACATACATACATACATACGTACGTACATACATACATACATACATACATACATACATACATACATACATACATACGAACATACATACATACATACATACATACATGCATGCATGCAAAGATACGTCCCGAATTGTATCGTTAAAAACTCAAGTAAAGAAACCTGCAACTTTTTAACCTGTTCTATAGTTAGAATATATTAAACAACATCCAACACCGAAATTGTTGTCATTAATCTCTTAAATAGTCACGACCTTTACCGTAGACTATCAAGCCGTAAACAGTGTAGGTAGAATCGCAAGCGGCCACCTTTTATGAAGCCCTTCACCCTGACACGCACTGGATTCCTGTCTTACAACGACTCTAGTGGGCGTTCTTTCCTGCTCAATGAAATTCGAAAACAACAAGGAAGAAAATATGCGGAAAAACCCATACCCTTTTCTCAGCCCTTTGTTCAATGCAATTATCAATATTTACGGATGAGGGATCAGTGAATCCAACCATGACAGTATCGTCACCATACTTGATCATGTGACAGTTATTAAAGCTGACTACACAGGTTAAACTTTTCAGTTTTGTCAACCCTTGTGAAAACCCTCGCGAATAAGGTCAAAGGACGGTGTCGTCATTATGTGTAAGTGTGACTTCTACGAGACCGGACACGTCTTTGAAGGTCAAAGAACTTAACGATTTCCATATCAGATCATTGTACTCTAAATCCAGTGTCTCTGGTAGTTCTAACCGTTGGAAAGCATATAGTGAGATTTCAGAGACTTTACTATTGTTGATAGTTAACTTCCGTAGATTTTTATTAGAAACGAAAGTAGAGTTTTCCAACCCGAAAAGCGAGTTGTGGTTCAAACGAATGGTTGTGGTAGACAAGGGAAACCACTCTGGGTTTATTGCCTTCAAACCAAGGTTGCTGCAGTCTACCAGGGTACCATTGTCGTATAGAGTGTCTGTCTTATATAGACAAGGTGAGATGACACACAACATGCTCATAACCATAATAAATATCACACACAACATGCTCATAGCCATAATAAATATCACACACAAGATGATCATAACCATAATAAATATCACACACAAGATGCTGATAACCATAATAAATATCACACACAACATGCTCATAACCATAATAAATATCACACACAAGATGCTCATAACCATAATAAACATCACACACAAGATGCTTATAACCATAATAAATATCACACACAAGATGCTCATAAGCATGTTAAATATCACACACAAGATGCTCATAACCATAATAAATATCACACACAAGATGCTTATAACCATAATAAATATCACACACAAGATACTCATAACCATACGACAAAAATCCCACACAAGATATTCCTAAGCATGAAAAATATCACATACGAGATATCCCTAACCATGAAAAATATCGCATACAAGATATTCATAACAATACAAATATCACATACAAGATACTCATAACCATGAAAAATATCACACACAAGATACTCACAAGCCTGAAAATATCACATACAAGATACTCACAAGCCTGAAAAATATCACATACAAGATACTTATCAGGCTGAAAAGTATTACATACAAGATACTCATAAGCCTGTAAAATATCACATACAAGATACTCATAACCATGAATAATATCACATGCAAGATACTCATAACCATGAATAATATCACATACAAGATACTCAAAAACATGAATAATATCACATACAGATACTCATAACCATGAATAATATCACATGCAAGGTACTCAAAAACATGAATAATATCACATACAGATACTCATAACCATGAATAATATCATATGCAAGATACTCATAACCATGAATGATATCACATACAAGATACTCATAACCATCAGAAATATCACATACAAGATACTCATTGCCATGAAAAATATCACATACCAAGATACTCATAACCATGAAAAATATCACATACAAGATATTGATAACCATGAAAAATACCACACAAAAGATACTCATAAGAATGAACAAAATCTCACACCGGCTAGTTATGAGAAATATCACATAAAATACTCACAACCATAAGAAATATCACATACAAGATACTTATAAGCATAAGAAATATCATACACAAGAAACTCATATTGATGAACAATATTATACAAAAGATACCCATGATGATGGACAATATGACACACAATATATTCATGCCCATGAACAACATCACACACAAGATACTCATAATGATGAACAGTATTATACACAAGATACCCATAATGATGAACAATATTAACACAACATACCCATAATAATGAACAATATCACACAAGATACCCATAATGATGAACAGTATTATACACAAGATACCCATAATGAAGAACAATATTAACACAAGATACCCATAATAATGAACAATATCACACACAAGATAGCCATATTGATGAATTATAGCACATACAAGATACCTATAATTATGAACAATATCACACACAAGATACCCATAACCATGAACAATATCATACACAAGATACACATAACCATGAACAATATCACATACAAGATACCCATAACCATGAACAATATCACACACAAGGTACCCATAACCATGAACAATATCACACACAAGATACCTATAATTATGAACAATAGCACACACTACATACCCATAACCATGAACAATATCACACACAAGATACCTATAATTATGAACAATATCACACACAGGATACCTATAATTATGAACAATATCACACACAAGATACCTATAATTATGAACAATATCACACACAAGATACCTATAATTATGAACAATATCACACACAAGATACCTATAATTATGAACAATATCACACACAAGATACCTATAATTATGAACAATATCACACACAAGATACCCATAACCATGAACAATATCACACACAAGTTACCCATAACCATGAACAATATCACACACAAGATACCTATAACTATGAACAATAATACACACAAGATACCCATAACCATGAACAATATCACACACAAGATACCCATAACCATGAACAATATCACACACAAGATAGCCATATTGATGAACAATATCACACACAAGATACCCATAACCATGAACAATAATACACACAAGATACCCATAACCATGAACAATATCACACACAAGATACCTATAACCATGAACAATATCACACACAAGATACCCATAATAATGAACAATATCACACACAAGATAGCCATATTGATGAACAATATCACACACAAGATAGCCATAACCATGAACAATATCACTCACAAGATACCCATAACCATAAACAATATCACACACAAGATACACATAACCATGAACAATATCACACACAAGATAGCCATATTGATGAACAATATCACACACAAGATAGCCATAACCATGAAAATATCACACACAAGATACTCTTAACCATGAACAATATCACACACAAGATACCCATAACCATGAACAATATCACACACAAGATAGCCATAATAATGAACAATATCACACACAAGATAGCCATATTGATGAATAATATCACACAAGATACCCATAACCATGAACAATATCACTCACAAGATACCCATAACCATGAACAATATCACACACAAGATAGCCATAACCATGAACAATATCACACACAAGATAGCCATATTGATGAACAATATCACACACAAGATAGCCATAACCATGAACAATATCACACACAAGATACTCTTAACCATGAACAATATCACACACAAGATACCCATAACCATGAACAATATCACACACAAGATAGCCATAACCATGAACACTATCACACACAAGATACCCATAACCATGAACAATATGACACACAAGATACTCATACCCATGAACAATATGACACACAAGATAGTCATAACCATGAACAATATCACACACAAGATACTCATAACCATGAACAATATCACACACAAGATACTCATAACCATGAACAATATCACACACAAGATACTCATAACCATGAACAATATCACACACAAGATACTCTTAACCATGAACAATATCACACAAGATACTCATAACCATGAACAATATCACACACAAGATACTCATAACCATGAACAATATCACACACAAGATACTCTTAACCATGAACAATATCACACACAAGATACCCATAACCATGAACAATATCACACACAAGATACACATAACCATGAACAATATCACATACAAGATACACATAACCATGAACAATATCACATACAAGATACACATAACCATGAACAATATCACACACAAGATACACATAACCATGAACAATATCACATACAAGATACACATAACCATGAACAATATCACATACAAGATACACATAACCATGAACAATATCACACACAAGATACCCATAACCATGGAAAATATGGCACACACGATACTCTTAAGCATGAGAAATATCACGTACAAGATGATATGGAAACATTGTAAAACATGTAATCTTGAAGAAAAGATTGATTTAATGAGCAAAATGTTTCCTTATTGAGTAAGGTAT
>JAXRKP010002609.1:25000-43436 GCA_037039925.1 Doris montereyensis | reverse complement strand
TGTATCGTGTATCGTGTAGCATGTATCGTGTATCGTGTATCGTGTATCGTGTATCGTGTATCGTGTATCGTGTAGCGTGTATCGTGTATCGTGTATCGTGTATCGTGTATCGTGTATCGTGTATCGTGTATCGTGTATCGTGTATCGTGTATCGTGTATCGTGTAGCGTGTATCGTGTATCGTGTATCGTGTAGCATGTATCGTGTATCGTGTATCGTGTAGCATGTAACGTGTATCGTGTATCGTGTATCGTGTATCGTGTATCGTGTATCGTGTATCGTGTATCGTGTATCGTGTATCGTGTATCGTGTATCGTGTATCGTGTATCGTGTATCGTGTATCGTGTATCGTGTATCGTGTATCGTGTAGCGTGTATCGTGCTAGCATGTAACGTGTATCGTGTATCGTGTGGCATGTAGCGTGTATCGTGTAGCATGTATCGTGTATCGTGTATCGTGTATCGCGTATCGTGTAACATGTAACGCATGTAGCGTGTATCGTGTAGCATGTATCGTGTATCGTGTATCGTGTATCGTGTATCGTGTATCGTGTATCGTGTATCGTGTATGTAACGTGTATCGTGTATCGTGTAGCATGTATCGTGTATCGTGTACCGTGTATCGTGTAACGTGTAACGTGTAGCATGTATCGTGTATCGTGTAGCATGTAACGTGTATCGTGTATCGTGTATCGTGTAGCACGTAACGTGTATCAATATCGTGTATCGTGTATCGTGGATCGTGGATCGTAACAGCATGTAACGTGTATCGTGTATCGTGTATCGTGTATCGTGTAACGTGTATCGTGTATCATGTATCGTTTATCGTGTATCGTGTATCGTAGCGTGTATCGTGTATCGTGTATCGTGTATCGTGTATCACGTATCGTGTATTGTGTAGCGTGTATGTGTATCGTATCGTGTATCGTGTATCGTGTATCGTGTATCGTGTATCGTGTATCATGTATCGTGTATCGTGTATCGTGTATCGTGTATCGTGTAGTGCATCGTATCACGTATCGTGTATCGTGTAGCATGTAGCGTGTATCGTGTATCGTGTATCGTGTATCGTGTATCATATCGTGTATCGTGTATCGTGTATGGTGTAGTATGTATCGTGTATCGTGTATCGTGTATCGTGTATCGTGTATCGTATATCGTGTATCGCAGCATGTAACGTATCGTAACATGTAACGTGTATCGTATAGCACGTAACGTATCGTGTATCGCAGTCGCACGTATCGCATCGTGCGGTATCGTGTATCGTGTAGCATCGTGCATCGCAACATGTAACGTATCGTGCACGTATCGCATCGTAACGTATCGCATCGTCGTAGCATGTAACGTGTATTGTGTATCGTGTAGCATGTAACGTGTATCATGGTATCATGTAGCATGTAACGTAGCGTGTATCGTGTAGCATGTAACGTGCATCGTGTATCGTGCATCGTAGCATGTAACGTGTAGCGTAACGTAGCGTATCATGTATCATGTAACTTGTAGCAGTGTAACGTGATCTTAACGTGCATCATAGCACGTATCGCATCGTATCATGCAGCATGTAACGTACGTATCGTATCGTGTATCGTATCGTGTATCGTGTATCGTGTAGCATGTAACGTATCGTGTATCGTATCGTAGCATGTATCGCATCGTGTATCGTGTAACGTGTATCGTATCGTGTATCGTGTATCGTGTATCGTGTAGCATGTAACGTATCGTAAAATGCATCGTGTAGCGTAACGTAGCATGTAACGTGTATCGTGTAGCATGTAGCGTGTAGCTTGTATTGTGTAACGTGTATCGTGTATCGTATCGTGTATCGTGTATCGTATCGTGTAGCATGTAACGTATCGCAGTAACGTATCGTATCGTAACGTAATCGTGTAGCGTGTATCGTGTAGCATGTAACGTGTATCGTGTATCGTGTAGTATGTATCGTGTATCGTGTATCGTGTAGCATGTAGCGTGGATCGTGTATCGTAGCATGTATCGTGTATCGTGTATGTAGCGTGTATCGTGTAACGTAACGTAACGTGTATGTAGAATGTAATCGTAGCGTGTAGCATCGTATCGTGTATCGCATCGTGTATCGTGTATTGTGTATCGTAGCGTATCATGTATCGCAGTATCGTGTATCGTAGCATGTAACGTGTATCATGTATCGTGTATCGTGTAGCATGTAACGTGTATCGTGTATCGTGTAGCATGTAACGTGTATCGTATCGTGTAGCATGTAACGTAACGTATCGTATCGTGTAGCATGTATCGTGTATCGTGTAGCATATCATGTATCGTGTATCGTGTATCGTGTATCGTGTAAACGTGTATCGTGTATCGTGTATCGTGTAACGTGTATCGTCGTATCGTGTAGCATATATCGTATCGTATCGTGTATCATGTAACGTGTGTATCGTGTATCGTGTATCGTGTATCGTATCATGTAGCATGTAAACGTGTATCGTGTATCGCATCGTGTCGTATGTAACGTGTAGCACGTAACGTATCGTGTAGCATGTATCGTGTATCGTGTATCGTGTATCGTAGCATCGTATCGTATCGTATCGTGTATCGTGTATCGTGTATCGTATCATAAAACGTGTATCGTGTATCGTACCAGCATAACGTATCATGTATCGTGTAGCATAACGTATCGTATCGTATCGTAGCATGTAACGTATCGTGTATCGTGTATCGTGTATCGTGTATCGCATGTATCGTGTAGCAAGTATCGTGTATCGTGTAGTATGTATCGTGTATCGTGTATCGTGTATCGTATCGCGTATCGTATCGTGTATCGTATCGTGTAACATGTATCGTGCATCGTGTAACGTGTATCGTGTCGCATGTAACGTGTATCATGTATCGTGTATCGTGTAGTTTGTATCGTGTATCATGTAAATCGCAACGTATCGGTATCGTTTATCATGTATGTAACGTGTATCGTATCTTGTATCGCAGCATGTATCGTGTATCGTATCGTATCGTATCGTGTAACATGCAACGTGTATCGTGTATCGTAATGTAGCATGTAACGTATCGTGTATCGTGTAACATGTATCGTATCGTGTATCGTGTATCGTGTAGCATGTATCATGTATCGAATCGTAGCATGTAGCGTATCGCGTGTAGCATCTATCGTATATCGTATCGTGTATCGTATCGTAGCATGTAACGTATCGTATCGTAGCATGTATCGTGTATCACGTGTAACGTTTAGCATGTATCGTACATGTATCGTGTATCGTGTATCATGTAACGCATCGTATCGTGTATCGTGTAGCATGTAACGTGTATCGTGTCGTAACGTAGCATGTAACGTGTCGTAGCATGTATCGTATCGTATCGTGTAGCATGTAACGTATCGTGTAGCATGTATCGTATCGTGTATCGTAATCGCAGTATGTATCGTGTATCGTATCGTGTATCGTGTATCGTGTATCGTGTATCGTGTACGTAGTATCGTGTATCGTGTATCGTATCGTATCGTGTAGCATAGCATGTAACGTGTATCGTGTATCGTGTATCATGTATCGTGTAGCATGTAACGTGTATCAATCGTGTATCGTGTATCGTGTAGCATGTAACGTTTATCGTCATGTATCGTGTATCGTGTAGCATGTAAGCGTGTATCGTATCGTGCAGCATGTAACGTATCGTGTATCGTGTATCGTGTATCGTGTATCGTGTATCGTATCATGTAGCATGTAACGTATCGTGTATCGTGTAGCGTGTATCGTGTATGTAACGTATCGTGTATCGTGTATCGTGTATCGCATCGTATCGTATCGTGTATCGTGTATCGTGTATCGTACATTGTAACGTGTATCGTGTATCGTGTCATGTAGCATGTAACGTGTATCGTGTATCACGTGTATCGTGTAACGCATGTATCGTGTATCGTGTAGCGTGTATCGTGTATCGTGATACGTTTAGCATACACGTTACATGTAGCGTGTATCGTGTAGTGTGTATCGTGTACACGATATCGTGTAGCATGTAGCACGATCGTGTATACACGATATCGTGCATCGTATCGTGTATCGATCGTGTATACATGTAACGTGTATCGTGTAGCATGTAGCGTGTATCGTGTAGCATGTAACGTGTATCGTAACGTGTATCATGTATCATGTAGCGATAATGGTGTATCGTGTATCGTATCGCATGTATCGTATCGCATCGTGTAGCATAACGTGTATCGTGTATTGTGTATCGTGTATCGTGTATCGTATCGTGTATCGCATCGTATCATGTATCGTGTATCGTGTATCGTGTATCGTGTAGCATCGTAACGTATCGTGTATCGTGTAGCATAACGTGTATCGTATCGCATGTATCGTGTAGCAGCATGTAACGTGTATCGTGTATCGTGTATCGTGTAAGTGTATCGTGTAGCGTAACGTATCGCATCGTGTAGCATGTATCGTATCGTGTATCGTGTAGCATGTAACGTGTATCGTAGCGTGTATCGTGTATCGTGTATCGTGTAGCGTGTATCGTGTATCGTGTATCGTGTATCGTGTAGCATCGTATCGTGTATCGTGTAGCGTGTATCGTGTATCGTGTATCGTGTATCGTGTATCGCATGTATCGTATCGTGTATCGTGTATCGTCGTATCGTGTATCGTGTAACGTGTATCGTGTATCGTGTATAACGTGTATCGTATGTATCGTGGTATGTATCGTATCGTGTATCATGTGTATCGTGTATCGTGTATCGTAACGTATCGTGTATCGTGTAGCATGTAACGTATCGTGTAGCATGTAACGTGTATCGTGTATCGTGTAGCATGTATCGTGTATCGTAACGTAATCGTGTATCGTGTATCGTGTATCATGTATCGTGTATCGTGTATCGTGTAGCATGTAACGTGTATCGTGTATCGTGTATCGTGTAGCATGTAACGTAACGTGTATCGTGTATCGTATCGTGTATCGTGTAACGTGTAGCATGTAACGTGTATCGTGTATCGTGTATCGTATCATGTAACGTGTATCGTGTATCGTGTAACGTGTATCGTGTATCATGTATCGTAACGTGTATCGTGTAACGTGTATCGTGTATCGTAACATGTAACGTGTATCGTGTATCGTGTAGCATGTAACGTGTATCGTGTATCGTGTAGCATGTAACGTGTATCGTGTATCGTGTATCGTGTATCATGTAGCATGTAACGTGTATCGTGTATCGTGTATCATAACGTGTATCGTGTATCGTGTAGCATGTAACGTGTATCGTGTATCGTGTAACGCATCGTGTATCGTGTATCGTGTAGCATGTAACGTGTATCGTGTATCGTGTATCATGTAGCATGTAACGTATCGTATCGTGTATCGTGTAACGTGTATCGTGTATCGTGTATCATGTATCGTGTATCGTGTATCGTGTATCGTGTATCGTGTATCGTGTAGCATCGTATCGTGTATCGTGTATCGTGTATCGTGTAGCATGTAACGTGTATCGTGTATCGTGTATCGTGTATCGTGTAACATGTATCGTGTATCGTGTATCGTGTATCGTGTATCGTGTATCGTGTATCGTGTATCATGTAACGTGTATCGTGTATCGTGTATCATGTATCGTGTATCGTGTAGCGTGTATCGTATCGTGTATCGTGTAGCGTGTAACGTGTATCGTGTATCGTGTATCGTGTATCGTAGTATCGTGTATCGTGTAGCATGTAGCGTGTATCGTGTATCGTGTAGCGTGTAACGTGTATCGTGTATCGTGTATCGTAATCGTGTATCGTGTAGCATGTAACGTGTATCGTGTATCGTGTAGCATGTAACGTGTATCGTGTATCGTGTATCATGTATCGTGTATCGTGTATCGTGTAGCATGTAACGTGTATCGTGTATCGTGTAGCATGTAACGTGTATCGTGTATCATTAATCGTGTATCGTGTATCGTGTATCGTGTAGCATGTAACGTGTATCGTGTAATGTATCGTGTATCGTATCGTGTATCGTGTATCGTGTATCATGTATCGTATCGTGTAGCATGTAACGTGTATCGTGTATCGTAAGCGTGTATCGTGTATCGTGTAGCGTGTATCGTGTAGCGTGTATCGTGTAGCATGTAGCGTGTATCGTGTATCGTATCGTGTATCGTGTATCGTGTAGCATGTATCGTGTATCGTGTATCGTGTATCGTGTATCGTGTAACGTGTATCGTGTATCGTGTATCGTGTATCGTGTATCGTGTATCGTGTATCGTGTATCGTGTATCGTGTAGCGTGTATCGTGTATCGTGTATCGTGTAGCGTGTATCGTGTATCGTGTAGCGTGTATCGTGTATCGTGTATCGTGTATCGTGTATCGTGTATCGTGTATCATGTATCGTGTATCGTGTATCGTGTATCATGTATCGTGTATCGTGTATCGTGTATCGTGTATCGTGTATCGTGTATCGTGTAGTATCGTGTATCGTGTATCGTGTAGCGTGTATCGTGTATCGTGTAACGTGTATCGTGTATCATGTATCGTGTATCGTGTATCGTGTATCGTGTAGCATGTATCGTGTATCGTGTATCGTGTATCATGTATCGTGTATCGTAATCGTGTATCATGTAACGTGTATCGTGTATCGTGTATCGTATCGTGTATCGTGTAGCATGTAACGTGTATCGTGTATCGTGTATCGTATCGTGTATCGTGTATCGTGTATCGTGTATCGTGTATCGTGTATCGTGTAGCGTGTATCGTGTATCGTGTATCGTGTATCATGTATCGTGTGTATCATGTATCGTGTATCGTGTAGCATGTAACGTGTATCGTGTATCGTGTATCGTGTATCGTGTATCGTGTAGCGTGTATCGTGTAGCATGTATCGTGTATCGTGTAGTGTATCGTGTATCGTGTATCGTGTAGCATGTAACGTGTATCGTGTATCGTGTAGCATGTATCGTGTATCGTGTATCGTATCATGTATCGTGTATCGTGTATCGTGTAGCATGTAACGTGTATCGTGTATCGTGTATCGTGTATCGTGTATCGTATATCGTGTATCGTGTATCGTGTATCGTGTATCGTGTAACGTGTATCGTGTATCGTGTAGCGTGTAGCGTGTAGCATGTAACGTGTATCGTGTATCGTGTAGCATGTAACGTGTATCGTATCGTGTATGTAACGTGTATCGTGTATCGTGTAGCATGTAACGTGTATCGTGTATCGCATGTATCGTGTATCGTGTATCATGTATCGTGTATCGTGTATCGTGTATCGTGTATCGTGTATCGTGTATCGTGTATCGTGTATCGTGTATCGCATGTAACGTAACGTGTATCGTGTATCGTGTAACGTGTATCGTGTATCGTGTATCGTGTATCGTGTATCGTGTAGCATGTATCGTGTATCGTGTATCGTGTAGTAACGTGTATCGTGTATCGTGTATCGTGTAGCATCGTGTATCGTGTATCGTGTATCGTGTAGCGTGTATCGTGTATCGTGTATCGTGTATCGTGTATCGTGTATCGTGTATCGTATCGTGTATCGCATGTATCGTGTATCGTGTATCGTGTATCGTGTAGCGTGTATCGTGTATCGTGTATCGTGTATCGTGTATCCATGTATCGTGTATCGTGTATCGTGTATCGTGTATCGTGTATCGTGTAACGTAATCGTGTATCGTGTAGCATGTATCGTGTATCGTGTATGTATCATGTAACGTGTATCGTGTATCGTGTAGCATGTAACGTGTATCGTGTAACGTGTAGCATGTATCGTGTATCGTGTATCGTGTAGCATCGTGTATCGTGTATCGTGTAGCGTGTAACGTGTAGCGTGTATCGTGTATCGTATGTAACGTGTAGCATGTATCGTGTATCGTGTAGCATGTAACGTGTATCGTGTAACGTGTATCATGTATCGTGTATCGTGTAGCATGTATCGTGTATCGTGTATCGTGTATCGTGTATCGTATCGTGTATCGTGTATCGTGTATCGTGTATCGTGTATCGTGTATCGTGTAGCATGTAACGTGTATCGTGTCGTGTAACGTGTATCGTGTATCGTGTAGCATAATCGTGTATCGTGTATCGTGTATCGTGTATCGTGTATCGTGTATCGTGTATCGTGTATCGTGTATCGTGTAACGTGTAACGTGTATCGTATCGTGTAGCGTGTAACGTGTATCGTGTATCGTGTATCGTGTATCATGTAACGTGTATCGTGTATCGTGTAGCGTGTATCGTGTATCGTGTAGCATGTAACGTGTATCGTGTATCGTGTATCGTATCGTGTATCGTGTATCGTGTATCGTGTATCGTGTATCGTGTATCGTGTATCGTGTAGCATGTAACGTGTATCGTATCGTGTATCGTGTATCGTGTATCGTGTATCGTGTATGCGTGTATCGTGTATCGTGTATCGTGTATCGTGTATCGTGTAGCATGTAACGTATCGTGTATCGTGTAGCATGTAACGTGTATCGTGTATCGTGTATCGTAACGTATCGTGTATCGTGTAGCATGTAACGTGTATCGTGTATCGTGTATCGTGTATCGTGTATCGTGTATCGTGTATCGTGTATCGTGTAGCATGTAACGTGTATCGTGTATCGTGTATCGTAACGTAGCGTGTATCGTGTATCGTGTATCGTGTAGCATGTAACGTGTATCGTGTATCGTGTAGCATGTAACGTGTATCGTGTATCGTGTATCATGTAACGTGTATCGTGTATCGTGTCATGTATCATGTATCGTGTATCGTGTATCGTGTATCGTGTATCGTGTATCGTGTATCGTGTATCGTATCGTGTAGCATGTATCGTGTATCGTGTATCATGTATCGTGTATCGTGTATCGTGAATCATGTATCGTATCGTAGCATGTAACGTGTATCGTGTATCGTGTATCGTGTATCGTGTATCGTGTATCGTGTATCGTGTAGCATGTATCGTGTATCGTGTATCGTGTATCGTGTATCGTGTATCGTGTATCATGTAGCGTGTATCGTGTAGCGTGTAACGTGTATCGTGTATCGTGTATCGTGTAACGTGTATCGTGTATCGTGTAGCGTGTATCGTGTATCGTGTATCGTAACGTCATGTATCGTGTATCATGTATCGTGTATCGTGTATGTAGCATGTATCGTGTATCGTGTATCGTGTATCATGTATCGTGTATCGTATCGTGTAGCATGTAACGTGTATCGTGTATCGTGTATCGTGTAGCGTGTAACGTGTATCGTGTATCGTGTGTAGCATGTAACGTGTATCGTGTATCGTGTATCATGTAACGTGTATCGTCGTATCGTGTATCGTGTAGCATGTATCGTGTATCGTGTATCGTGTATCATGTATCGTGTATCGTGTATCGTGTATCGTGTATCGTGTAGCATGTAGCGTGTATCGTAGCATGTAACGTGTATCGTGTATCGTGTATCGTGTATCGTGTAGCATGTAGCGTGTATCGTGTATCGTGTATCGTGTATCGTGTATCGTGTATCGTGTATCGTGTATCGTGTAGCATGTATCGTGTATCGTGTAGCATGTAACGTGTATCGTGTATCGTATCGTGTATCGTGTATCGTGTATCGTATCGTGTAGCGTGTATCGTGTATCGTGTATCGTGTAGCATGTATCGTGTATCGTGTATCGTGTAGCGTGTATCGTGTATCGTGTATCGTGTATTGTGTATCGTGTATCATGTATCGTGTATCGTGTAACGTGTATCGTGTATCGTGTATCGTGTATCGTATCGTGTATCGTGTATCGTGTAGCATGTATCGTGTATCGTGTATCGTGTAACGTGTATCGTGTATCATGTATCGTGTATCGTGTATCGTATCGTGTATCGTGTAGCATGTAACGTGTATCGTGTATCGTGTATCGTAGCATGTAGCATCGTAACGTGTATCGTATCGTATCGTGTATCGTGTATCGTGTATCGTGTAACGTGTATCGTGTATCGTGTAGCATGTATCGTGTATCGTGTATCGTGTAGCATGTAGCGTGTATCGTGTGTCGTATCGTGTATCGTATCGTATCGTGTATCGTATCTCGTGTAGCATGTAACGTGTATCGTGTATCATGTAGCGTGTATCGTGTATCGTGTATCGTGTATCGTGTATCGTATCGTATCGTGTATCGTATATCGTAGCGTGTATCGTATCGCATCGTGTATCGTGTCGTGTATCGTATCGTGTATCGTGTATCGTATCGTATAGCGTGTATCGTGTATCGTGTATCGTGTAGCATGTAACGTGTATCGTGTATCGTGTATCGTGCATCGTGTATCGTGTATCGTGTATCGTGTATCGTGTATCATGTATCGTGTATCGTGTATCGTGTATCGTGTATCGTGTATCGTGTAACGTGTATCGTGTATCGTGTATCGTGTAACATGTATCGTGTATGTAACGTATCATGTATCGTGTATCGTGTAGCATGTAACGTGTAGCATTTATCGTGTATTATGTAGCATGTAACGTGTATCGTGTATCGTGTATCATGTAGCGTGTATCGTGTATCGTGTATCGTGTATCGTGTAGCATGTAACGTGTATCGTGTATCGTATCGTGTAGCATGTAACGTGTATCGTGTATCGTAGCATTTAAAGTGTATCGTGTATCGTGTATCGGTAGCGCATGTAACGTGTATCGTAACGTGTATCTTGTAACGTGTATCGTGTATCGTAACGTGTAACGTCTATCGTGTATCGTGTAGCATGTAACGTATCGTGTATCGTGTATCGTGTATCGTGTATCATGTAGCTTGTATCGTGTATCGTGTATCGTGTATTATGTATCATGTAACGTGTATCGTGTATCGTGTATCGTGTAACGTGTATCGTGTATCATGTAGCATGTAACGTATCGTGTATCGTGTATCGTGTAGCATGTAACGTATCGTGTATCGTGTATCGTGTAGCATGTAACGTATCGCAGCGTGTAACGTATCGTGTAACGTAGCATGTAGCATGTAGCATGTAACGTGTATCGTGTATCGTGTAACAACGTGTATCGTGTATCGTGTAGCATGTATCGTGTATCGTGTATCGTGTATCATGTAACGTGTATCGCATCGTGTATCGTGTATCGTAGTAGCATGTAACGTGTATCGTGTAGCATGTAGCGTGTATCGTGTAGCATGTAACGTGTAACGTGTATCGTGTAGCATGTATCGTGTAGCGTGTAACATGATCGTCTATCGTGTATCGTGTACGGTTGTGTAGCGTGTATCGTGTATCAGCATGTAACGTATCATGCATCGTGTATCGTGTAGCATGTAACGTGTATCGTGTATCGTATCGTGTAGCATGTAACGTGTATCGTGTATCACGTAGCGTAACGTATCGTGTATCGTGTATCGTGTATCGTGTAGCATGTAACGTGTAACGTATCGTGTATCGCGTAGCATGTATCGTGTAACGTATCGTATCGTGTAACGTGTAGCGTATAGCAGTAGCGTGTATCGTGTAGCATGTAACGTGTATCGTGTATCGTGTAGCATGTAACGTGTATCGTGTATCGTGTATCGTGTATCATGTAGCGTGTAGCATGTAACATGTATCGTGTATCGTGTATCATGTAACGTGTATCGTGTATCGTGTATCGTGTATCGTGTATCGTATCGTGTAACGTGTATCGTATCGTGTCGCATCGTGCACGTATCGTAGTATTGTGTATCGTGTATCATGTAACGTGTCGTGTAGCATGTAACGTATCGTGTATCGTGCATCGTGTATCGCAGTAACGTAACGTGTATCGTGTATCGTGTAGCATATAACGTGCATCGTGTATCGTGTATCGTGTATCGTGTCGTGTGTAACGTAACGTATCGTGTATCGTGTATCGTAACGTATCATGTATCGTCTAGCGTGCATCGTGTATCGTGTATCGTGTAAAGTACATAACGTGTATCGTCATGTAGCATGTAACGTGTATCGTGTATCGTATCGTAACGTATCGTGTATCGTGTATCGTGTATCGTGTAACGTGTATCGTGTATAGTGTATCGTGTATCGTGTAACGTGTATCGTGTATCGTGTATCGTGTATCATGTATCGTGTAACGTGTATCATGTATCGTGTATCATGTAGCATGTAACGTGTATCGTGTATCGTGCATCGTGTATCGTGTATCGTGTAACGTGTATCGTGTATCGTGTATCGTGTAACATAACGTATCGTGTATCGTAGCAGTGTAACGTATCGTGTATCGTGTATCGTGTAACGTGTATCGTGTATTATGTAGCATGTAACGTATCGTGTAGCATGTAACGTGTATCGTGTATCGTGTATTGTGTAGCATGTAACGTAACGTATCGTGTATCGTGTATCGTGTAACGTGTATCGTGTATCGTGTAGCATGTAACGTATCGTGTATCGTGTATCATGTAGCATGTAACGTATCGTGTAGCATGTGGCGTGGATCGTGTAGCATGTAATGTGTAACGACGTGTAGTATGTATCGTGTAGCGTGTAGCATGTATCGTGTATCGTGTATCGTGTATCGTAATCGTGCGCGCAGTATCGTGTAGCATGTATCGTGTATCGTGTAGCACATGTATCGCATCGCATCATGTAGCGTGTATCGTATCGTATCGTGTAGCATGTAGCGTATCGCGTAGCATGTAACGTATCGTGTATCGTGTAGCGTGTAGCATGTATCGTGTATCGTGTAGCATGTAACGTTATCGTTTATCATGTAGCATGTAACGTGTATCGTATCGTAGCATGTAGCATGTATCGTATCGTGTATCATGTATCGTGTATCGTGTAGCGTGTAACGTGTAACGTATCGTGTAGCATGTACGTGTATCGTGTATCGTGTAGCGTGTAACGTGTAGCATATCGTGTATCGTGTAGCATGTAGCGTATCGTGTAGCATGTAGCGTGTATCGTGTAGCATGTAACGTGTATCGTATCGTGAATCATGTATCGTGTATCGTATCGTAGCATGTAGCGTGTATCGTGTAGCATGTATCGTGCATCGTGTATCGTGTATCGTGTATCGTGTAGCATGTAGCGTGTATCGTGTAGCATGTATCGTGTAGCATGTATCGTGTATCGTGTATCGCGTATCGTGTAGCATGTAGCGTGTATCGTAGCATGTATCGTGTATCGTATCGTGTAGCATGTATCGTGTATCGCACGTAGCATGCATCGTGTATCGTGTATCGTGTAGCATGTATCGTGTATCGTGTAGCATGTAACGTGTATCGTGTAGTGCATGTAACATGTAACGTGTATCGTGTAGCATGTATCGTGTAGCGTGTAGCATGTATCGTGTATCGTGTATCGTGTATCGTGTAGCATGTAACGTGTATCGTGTAGCGTGTAACGTGTATCGTGTATCGTGTATCGTGTAGCATGTAACGTGTATACGTGTAGCATGTATCATGTATCGTGTATCGTGTAGCATGTAACGTGTATCGTGTATCGTGTAGCATGTAACGTGTATCGTATCGTGTATCATGTATCGTGTATCGTGTATCGTGTATAACGTGTATCGTGTATCGTGTAGCATGTATCGTGTATTGTGTATCGTGTAGCGTGTATCGCATCGTGTATTGTGTATCGTGTATCGTGTAGCATGTAACGATGTATCGTGTATCGTGTATCGTGTATCGTGTATCATCGCATCGTGTATCGTGTGTGTGTATCGTAGCGTGTATCGTGTATCGTGTATTGTGTATCGTGTATCGTGTATCGTGTATCGTGTATCATGCATCGTGTATCGTGTATCGTGTATCGTGTATCGTGTGTCGTGTAGCATCGTAAGTGTAGCGTGTATGGTGTATCGTGTATCGTGTATCGTGTATCGTGTAGCGTGAATCGTGTATCGTGTATCGTGTAGCGTGTAACGTATCGTGTATCGTGTATCGTGTATCGTGTGCGTGTAACGTGTAGCGTGTATCGTGTATCGTGTATCGTGTAGCGTGTATCGTGTAGTATGGAACGTGTAGCGTGTAGCGTGTATCGTGTAGCATGTAACGTGTATCGTGTATCGTGTATCGTGTATCGTGTAGCGTAACGTATCGTATCGTGTATCGTGCATCGTGTAGCATAACGTATCGTGTATCGTAGATCATGTAGCATGTATCGTGTATCGTAGCATGTAACGTATCGTGTATCGTGTATCGTGTATCATGTCACATGTAAACGTATCGTGGTATCGTATCGTGTATCGTGTATCGTGTATCGTCGTATAGTGTATCGTGTATCGTGTATCGTGTAGCATGTAACGATCGTATCGTGTAACGTATCGTGTATCGTATCGTGTAGCATGTAACATGTAACGTATCGTGTATCGTGTATCGTGTAATAACGTATCGTGTATCGTGTAGCATGTAAACGTGTATCGTGTATCGTGTATAGTTTCGTATCGTATCGTGTATCGTGTATCGTGTATCATCGTGTCGTATCATGTATCGTGTATCGTGTATTGTGTAGCATGTAACGTATCGTGTATCGTGTAGCATGTACGTGTATCGTGTATCGTGTATCGTATCGTAACGCATGTAACGTGTAACGTCGTATCATATCGTAACGTATTGTGTATCGTGTATCGTGTAGCATGTAACGTATCATAATCGTATCGTGTATCGTGTAACGTTTATCGTGTATCGTGTATCGTGTAGCATGTAACGTATCGTGTATCGTGTATCGTATATCGTGTATCGCATCGTGTATCGTGTATCGTGTAGTATGTAACGTGTAACGTAATCGTGTAGCATGTAACGTGTATCGTGTATCGTGTAGCATGTAACGTGTATCGTGTATCGTGTAGCATGTAACGTGTATCGTGTATCGTATAGCATGTAACGTGTATCGTAGCGTGTAACGTATCGTGTATCGTGTAGCATGTAACGCGTATCGTGTATCGTGTAGCATGTAACGTGTATCGTGTATCGTGTAGCATGTAACGTATCGTGTATCATGTATAGTATCGTGTAGCCTGAACGTATCTATCGATACGATATCGTTACATGCTAGCACGAACGTGTATCGTGTATCGTATCGATACGATATTGTGTTACATGCTACGTGTATCGTTATGCTGCATCGTGTATCGTGTATCGTGTATCGTTTCTGTGTATCGTGTAGCATGTAGCGTGTAGCATGTATCGTATCACGATAGTTACATGTATCGTGTATCGTGCATGGTGTATGGTGTATCGTGTATCGTGTATCGCACGTTATCATTATCGTGTATCGTGTATCGTATCGTGTATCGTGTATCGTGTATCGTGTATCGTGATCGTGATCGTGTATCGATGTATCGTGTATCGTGTATTGCGTAACGTGTAACGTGTATCGTATCGTGTATCGTGTACGATAACGTGTATCGTGTAGCATGTAACGTGTATCGTGTATCATGTAGCATGTAACGTGTATCGATATCGTATCGTATCGTGTATCGTGTATAACGTGTAACGATATCGTGTAGCATGTAACGATGTATCGTGTATCGTGTAGCATGTAACGATATCGTGTATCGTACGATAGCATGATACGATTATCGTGTATCGTATAGCATGTAACGTGTATCGTGTAGCATGTAACGTGTATCGTGTATCGTGTATCATGTAACGTGTATCGTGTATCGTGTAGCTTGTAACGTATCAAGTATAGGCATGTAACGTATCTATCGTGTACGTGTAGCCTGTAACGTGTATCATTTATCGTTATCGTATCGTGTATCGTGTCGTGTATCGTGTAGCGTGTATCGTATCGTGTAGCATTTAGCGTCTATCGATAGCATGTAACGTATCATGTATCGTGTAGCATGTATCGTGTATCGTGTATCGTGTAGCATGTATCGTCTATCGTGATCGTTTATCATGTATCGTGTACATACTACGCGATAGCGTGTATCGCGTAGCATGTATTGTGTATCGTGTATCGTGTAGCATGTAACGTGTAACGATATCATGTATACGTTATCGTGTAGCGTGTAGCATGTATCGATAATGTTAACGTAGCATAACGTATATTATAGATGTAGCATGTATCGATATCGATATCGCGTATCGTGTAGCATGTAACGTGTATCGTGTAGCGTAACGTATCGTGTATCGTGTAGCATGTAACGTGTATCATATCGTACGTGTAGCATGTAACGTGTATCGTGTATCGTGTATAACGTGTATCGTGTATCGTGTATCGTAACATGCTAACGTGTATCGATACACGTGTAGCATATAACGTTATCGTGTATCGTACGTAGCATGTAACGTAATACACTATCGTGTAGCATGTAACGATATCGTATCGTGTAGCATGTATCGTGTATCGTGTATCGTGTAACGTGTATCGTGTAGCGTGTATCGTGTAGCATGTAACGTGTATCGTGTATCGTGTAGCATGTAACGTGTATCGTATCGTGTATCGTTAGCATGTAGCGTGTATCGTGTATCTATACGATACACGTTTATGCTACGATACGATCGTGTAGCATGTACGTGTATCGTGTATCGTGTATCGTGTATCGTGTATCGTGTATCGTGTATCGTGTATCGTGTATCGTGTATCGTGTATCGTGTATCGTGTATCGTGTATCGTGTATCGTGTATCATGTATCGTGTATCGTGTATCGTGTATCGTGTAGCATGTATCGTGTATCGTGTATCGTGTAGCATGTAACGTGTATCGTGTATCGTGTATCGTGTATCGTGTACGTGTATCGTGTATCGTGTATCGTGTAGCATGTAACGTGTATCGTGTATCGTGTAGCATGTAACGTGTATCGTGTATCGTGTATCGTGTATCGTGTATCGTGTATCGTGTATCGTGTATCGTGTATCGTGTATCGTGTAGCGTGTAGCGTGTATCGTGTATCGTGTATCGTGTATCGTGTATCGTGTATCGTGTATCGTGTATCGTGTATCGTGTATCGTGTATCGTGTATCGTGTATCGTGTAGCATGTATCGTGTATCGTGTATCGTGTATCGTGTATCGTGTATCGTGTATCGTGTATCGTGTATCGTGTATCGTGTATCGTGTATCGTGTATCGTGTATCGTGTAGCATGTAACGTGTATCGTGTATCGTGTAGCATGTAACGTGTATCGTGTATCGTGTAGCATGTAACGTGTATCGTGTATCGTGTAGCATGTATCGTGTATCGTGTATCGTGTATCGTGTATCGCATGTAACGTGTAGCATGTATCGTGTATCGTGTAGCATGTAACGTGTAACGTGTATCGTGTATCGTGTATCGTGTAGCATGTAACGTGTATCGTGTATCGTGTATCGTGTAACGTGTATCGTGTATCGTGTATCGTGTAGCATGTAACGTGTATCGTGTATCGTGTATCGTGTATCGTGTAGCATGTAACGTGTATCGTGTATCGTGTATCGTGTATCGTGTATCGTGTATCGTGTATCGTGTATCGTGTATCGTGTAGCGTGTATCGTGTATCGTGTATCGTGTATCGTGTATCGTGTACGTTACATGCTACGATACGATACGTTACATGCTACGATACGATACGTTACCGCGTTACATGCTACGATACACGATACCACGATACGATACACTATGCGATACAAGTTAATATCAAGCTCATATCATGACCGTTAATTAAAATGTTTGAATTTGTTGCTTTTTGGCTACATCATTTCTCCTATGTTTAAAATTTCACACTAACTAAAACGGTCTAGAGCTCTGATTTTTCTGGAACAGTTAGTCCTCAGCTCACAGACGACGATAAAAGAAGAGATTAAAATGTTGTTTTCATCTTACAGTTAATCGTTCATATCATGACCATTAATTAAAATGGTTGAATTTATTTTTTGATATATCATTTCTCTTGTATTTAAAATTTTCCACTTACTTAAATGGTCTAGAGCTCTGATTTTTCTAGGACAGTTGGTTCTACTCACAATGGACGATAACACAAGAAGATTTAAAATATTGCTTTCCTTTTACGGTTAATGTTAAGCTCGATATCAGGACTATTAATTAAAATTGTTGAATTTGTTGTTTTTTGCTACACTATTTCCCTATGTTTAAAATTTCAAAAAAACTATAAAGGTTACATGCTCTGATTTTTCTGGAACAGTTACACGTCTTCAGTTCACGATATGACGATAAAATAATGAAATGAAAATTTTGTTTTTCATCTTCAAGTTAATATCAAGCTCATATCATGACCGTTAATTAAAATGTTTGAATTTGTTGCTTTTTGACTACATCATTTCTCCTATGTTTAAAATTTCCCACTAACTAAAACGGTTTTAAAGCTCTGATTTTTCTAGGACAGTTAGTCCTCAGCTCACAGATGACGATAAAATAAGAATGAGATTTAAAAAATTGTTTTTTTCATCTTAAAGTTAATCTCATGTTCATATCATGACCATTAATTAAAATGGTTGAATTTTTTGCTTTTTAGCTACATCTTTTCTCTTATATTTAAAATTTCCCACTTACTAAAAAGGTCTAGAGCTCTGATTTTTCTAGGACAGTTAGTCCTCAGCTCACAGAAGA
>JAXRKP010002609.1:7500-10000 GCA_037039925.1 Doris montereyensis | reverse complement strand
AACCCTAACCTAACCCTACCCTAACCCTAAAACCTTACTAACCCTAACCCTAACGCTAACCTAACCTAAACTAACTCTAAATCCTAACCCTAACTAATCCATAACCCTAACCCTAACCCTAAACATAAACACAACCTAACTTGTAAATAACTCTAAAACACAATACAACATAACACAAACACCTCTTCTTACTAACCTAACCTATTTGAACCCTTAACTTCTTGCTAACACTAACCTAACCTAACCTAACCTAACACTAATCCTATATAACCTAAAGCCTAATCCTAACTACATTACATAACCTAAAACTAACCCCACAACACAACAACCAAACTTCTAACTCTAAACTAACCTAGCCCCTACTAACCCTAGCCTAATACAACTTTAAACCTAACTCTAAACCTAACCCTAACCACTTACCTAACCCTATTCCTAGCCTAATCTTAACTCTAAACCTAACCCTAATACTAACCCTAATACCAGCTAAACACAACCTAACCCTAACCCTAACCCTAACCCTAACCCTAACCCTAACCCTAACCCTAACCCTAACCCTAACCCTAACCTAACCCTAACCCTAACCCTAACCCTAACCCTAACCCTAACCCTAACCCTAACCCTAACCCTAACCCTAACCCTAACCCTAACCCTAACCCTAACCCTAACCCTAACCCTAACCCTAACCCTAACCCTAACCCTAACCCTAACCCTAACCCTAACCCTAACCCTAACCCTAACCCTAACCCTAACCCTAACCCTAACCCTAACCCTAACCCTAACCCTAACCCTAACCCTAACCCTAACCCTAACCCTAACCCTAACCCTAACCCTAACCCTAACCCTAACCCTAACCCTAACCCTAACCCTAACCCTAACCCTAACCCTAACCCTAACCCTAACCCTAACCCTAACCCTAACCCTAACCCTAACCCTAACCCTAACCCTAACCCTAACCCTAACCCTAACCCTAACCCTAACCCTAACCCTAACCCTAACCCTAACCCTAACCCTAACCCTAACCCTAACCCTAACCCTAACCCTAACCCTAACCCTAACCCTAACCCTAACCCTAACCCTAACCCTAACCCTAACCCTAACCCTAACCCTAACCCTAACCCTAACCCTAACCCTAACCCTAACCCTAACCCTAACCCTAACCCTAACCCTAACCCTAACCCTAACCCTAACCCTAACCCTAACCCTAACCCTAACCCTAACCCTAACCCTAACCCTAACCCTAACCCTAACCCTAACCCTAACCCTAACCCTAACCCTAACCCTAACCCTAACCCTAACCCTAACCCTAACCCTAACCCTAACCCTAACCCTAACCCTAACCCTAACCCTAACCCTAACCCTAACCCTAACCCTAACCCTAACCCTAACCCTAACCCTAACCCTAACCCTAACCCTAACCCTAACCCTAACCCTAACCCTAACCCTAACCCTAACCCTAACCCTAACCCTAACCCTAACCCTAACCCTAACCCTAACCCTAACCCTAACCCTAACCCTAACCCTAACCCTAACCCTAACCCTAACCCTAACCCTAACCCTAACCCTAACCCTAACCCTAACCCTAACCCTAACCCTAACCCTAACCCTAACCCTAACCCTAACCCTAACCCTAACCCTAACCCTAACCCTAACCCTAACCCTAACCCTAACCCTAACCCTAACCCTAACCCTAACCCTAACCCTAACCCTAACCCTAACCCTAACCCTAACCCTAACCCTAACCCTAACCCTAACCCTAACCCTAACCCTAACCCTAACCCTAACCCTAACCCTAACCCTAACCCTAACCCTAACCCTAACCCTAACCCTAACCCTAACCCTAACCCTAACCCTAACCCCTAACCCTAACCCTAACCCTAACCCTAACCCTAACCCTAACCCTAACCCTAACCCTAACCCTAACCCTAACCCTAACCCTAACCCTAACCCTAACCCTAACCCTAACCCTAACCCTAACCTCTAACCCTAACCCTAACCCTAACCCTAACCCTAACCCTAACCCTAACCCTAACCCTAACCCTAACCCTAACCCTAACCCTAACCCTAACCCTAACCCTAACCCTAACCCTAACCCTAACCCTAACCCTAACCCTAACCCTAACCCTAACCCTAACCCTAACCCTAACCCTAACCCTAACCCTAACCCTAACCCTAACCCTAACCCTAACCCTAACCCTAACCCTAACCCTAACCCTAACCCTAACCCTAACCCTAACCCTAACCCTAACCCTAACCCTAACCCTAACCCTAACCTAACCCTAACCCTAACCCTAACCCTAACCCTAACCTAACCCTAACCCTAACCCTAACCCTAACCCTAACCCTAACCCTAACCCTAACCCTAACCCTAACCCTAACCCTAACCCTAACCCTAACCCTAACCCTAACCCTAACCCTAACCCTAACCCTAACCCTAACCCTAACCCTAACCCTAACCCTAACCCTAACCCTAACCCTAACCCTAACCCTAACCCTAACCCTA
>JAXRKP010002608.1:22500-43446 GCA_037039925.1 Doris montereyensis | reverse complement strand
CTTCTCGCATTCTCTCCATCCTCCTTCTGATGATTCTGCTATAATGGGTGTAACGACTGTTTGTCATGGCGGTCAGTGAGAGTGAGAGAAAGTTGTGGTAAGAAATGGTTTCACCTTGAGGCAGAAAGATGATACGTTGCCTGCTCCATTGCAACCTTTCGTCCGGTCACGTAGCAAGCTAGAGCGTATAATATAAAGGAACTCTTTACAAGTCTGACTCGCACATAAATCAACGACAAGTTTTTTAAAAGTTCCTTCAAGGCCGTCAAGGCCCATAGAGCCGGAGCTTATCCCGGTTTATATAGCGTGGAGCGGAACAGGTGACAATAATCACTTAATGGCGAGGACACTATTCTGACGCAGGTTTTTACTCCCAAGCTCGTGCTTGTACCTATTAGCACCCGGGTAGAATGGGGGAAATACTAGTTAAGTGTCTTAACCAAGTAACACAACATCGGACCTCACGATCCCCAGTCCGGCAGCCTAACCTCTCGGCCACCGACGCCATTAAATCAACAAACCTGATACATAATGTCATAACAACAGAAATTGGAATCTTCAATCACCTCAAATTACATAACTATAGAGACACCATCGCAAGAGAAGCGATGATGATGACGATGATGATGAGGATGAACACTTTTTGGTTCTAGTCACACGAGCTCTCTTTCTCTGTACTGGAGGAAGCAGTTATTTGCTTTTTAAATTGTTCTAAATTCTGATATCTCTGTAACAAAAACTGTTGAAATGAATAGAATCAAATATGTAGCAGATAGCCCCGGCGTTTCTTTTAGGGGTAACTGCCAGTTGGTCAAATGATAACTTTTAGGGACAATTGCCAGTTGGTCAAAGGATAACTTTAGGGACAATTGCCAGTTGATCAAATGATAACTTTAGGGACAATTGCCAGTTGGTCAAAGGATAACTTTAGGGATAATTGTCAGTTGGTCAAAGGATTGTCAAAGGATTTAGGGATAATTGTCAGTTGGTCAAAGGATAACTTTAGGGATAATTGTCAGTTGGTCAAAGGATAACTTTAGGGATAATTGTCAGTTGGTCAAAGGATAACTTTAGTATAACTTGATCACAAACCGTTATTAGATCGACCGGATGAGTGTAAACGTAACTCTCTGTATCTCGTCTATTTACGTGGAGAGCCGGCTATCTCCGGCACAGACAGGAAGTGATCGATCTTGGGCGCCATGACAGTTTTGCAGACTTTGCATGATGTAAAATCGATAACGAAGAACAATTGGCATCTGTTTTTAGCTGAAAAATAGAAACTGTTTATCCGTTTCCTACCAGACCGCATCCCTGTCATCTGACCACAATATGGCCGACAGCTGTTACAGGAAAGAACTGAATAGTTGTTACAACGTTATATATTATATTATATAATTAATTTATATTTATTTTTATGGTCTTGTCTATCTTTTAAAATGTATTGTTTTTATTATAGCCCTATTATGTGAGAGTGTATGCCCGTGTTTCTGGAAAGGGCTGGGGGATGGGAGACGGCCTCAGGAATTAAATGAGACCGTAGCATCGCTAAAATGGTGGAAGGGGCAATGCCTGGAATTATGGGCTATTAAAAAGCAGAAGATCTCAACCAATGAAAATGAAAATTAAACTTAGCAGTTATCTTCCCAAAATGGAACTAAAGACGTCTGCGCCCATGAATCAGTGATTTGAGTGATTTCTTCGAAATTTCTAGAGTGCTTTGGGTTTTTTCACCTTTTTTCTTATATAACTCTTAGGAGTTCAGATAAAGGGTCACGAGAGGGTCAGATGGCCAGGTCTCAAAGAGTTAATTGTTGGTGTCAAGGCCCATGTTGTGTGTAGGGTAATCAGGAGTAGAACCTTGATTTGTCTAGGCATACAGCACAGTGTGCTAGTTTGCCATTGCTTTCTAGACATACAGCACAGTGTGCTAGTTTGCCATTGCTTTCTAGACATACAGCACAGTGTGGTAGTTTGCCATTGCTTTCTAGACATACAGCACAGTGTAGTTTCTAGGCATAGTTTTGCCATTGTGCTTTTTCTAGACATACAGCACAGTGTAGTAGTTTGCCATTGCTTTCTAGACATACAGCACAGTGTGCTAGTTTGCCATTGCTTTCTAGACATACAACACAGTGTGCTAGTTTGCCATTGTGTAGTAGTTTGCCATTGCTTTCTAGGCATACAACACAGTGTGCTAGTTTGCCATTGCTTTCTAGGCATACAACACAGTGTGCTAGTTTGCCATTGCTTTCTAGGCATGCAACACAGTGTGCTAGTTTGCCATTGCTTTCTTGGCATTTGCCACAACACAGTGTGCTAGTTTGCCATTGCTTTCTAGACATACAGCACAGTGTGCCAGTTTGCCATTGCTTTCTAGGCATACAGCACAGTGTGCTAGTTTGCCATTGCTTTCTAGACATACAACACAGTGTGCTAGTTTGCCATTGCTTTCTTGGCATACAGCACAGTGTGCTAGTTTGCCATTGCTTTCCACGCTGCCTTTACTTTCAGCGAGTCTGAATAGACCTAGCAACCCATTTCGCTGTTGGGTCGACAAGAGGGCCAAAATAATTTACCGTGACTGGGAATCAAACTCGGCCTCTCGCGTAGTAGACATATACTCTACCGACTTAGCTACTGATGCCTGTAGTAGATGATGAAAATATTCTTATTGTAACATGAGCCAGGTCGCTAGTCTGACGCAGGTTTTTACTCCCAAGCTAGTACTTGTACCAATTTGCACTGGGTAGAGTGGGGAAATTGCGTGTTAAGTGTCTTTTCCAAGGAACATAACGTCGGTACTGGCTTTGCTAGGATTCGAACTCGGGATCTCATGATCCCGAGTCCGGCAGCCTAACCACTCAGCCACCCACGCCACTTATCAATTTATAAACGCGTACAAACCGTAACAGGGGCAGATACAGACTCGCAACTTACAGACTGACGTACACACAGTCCTGTGTCAAAACAAAGACCGTTAGCGAATTGTTTGGACAATATCAATATCATTTTGCAGATATTTAAAAATACCGATACTTTCTCGGGAAAATTAGTATCGATAATATCGTATCGAATTCAAAATTACTGATATTGCACAACACTACTGGACATACATGTTTTACTATGTAGCATGGATGGGATTTAATTTGATAACGCCAAGGGGGGCGGTGGGGGAGGCAAAGGCAGAGAAACACAGTAGCAGCCTTGCTTTTCCAGGATTCGAACCAGGGACCTCATGATATCAAAGCCAGCAGCCTAACCACTTGACCACCAAAGCCACTCCAACGACATATCTATTTTCTATTGCAATTTGATTTGATTTACCCACATCCACAACCAAGGTGATCTCGAGGTTTTTGGTAGGAGTTTTCATTTTGTACAGACCGCCCCGAAAATATCCAAGGGATCTTTAACATGCCCAGAGTGTTGTGGTCTGCACAATTGACCTCTTTTTTCATCGTCCCACCTCTCCGATGGGACTAGGTGTCGATCCAACAACCTGTACCAGGGGGGGGGAGGGGGGGTGGAGGTTTTGCTCGAAAACACTCGAGAAATTGTATCAACTATTGGCAGGGCTCGAATCAAATACGTTTTAGTTGTGAGGCCGACAATTTGCCTCTGGACTACCAAAGTCCCCCCCCCACCCACCCTCCCCATTCTCTATTGCAAGATAAAGAGTTCATAATAAATAGTTCTTTTATAGCGCCCCATCCCGATATATATATATATATATATATATATATATATATATATATATATATATATATATATATCACTACACATAAAAACGTGACTCATTGACACATGAATAATGTAAGACACTCACAAGCAACAACTATGTAACATTATTTAACTAATATGCTTGCTAACATAATATAGACTGATGGACAATCAGTGCACTGGCAACAAGGGGCGTAACCATAGTAATACATCAATAACATTGTATTGTGGAAGGGAAGTAACTGTGATAAAGTGACAACGGGATGCTCATCACCGGATTGAAACCCGTGTGTCTGCAAACGCCCATCACGTGACAGGCACGTCCTGGTCAGCTTTGAACTCTTTGAACGCAGATTTTGTATATATTTCATAATCATCTTTATTTGTTTCTTATTGTTTGGGAAGTGTTTAGAGGCAATTTCTGCTGTTGTTCTTTTGTTTTGTTTTGTTTAATTGTTTTTGTTTTAGGTGTGGTTTTTGGGGGAAATTTTTTTTTTTGCTTTTCATTTGTTTCTATATTTTTGCATTGATCATCGAATTGATTCATGAATAGCATTATCGACAAAACGATCAATCTCTGTCCAATCCCCATGCATCCATTGATTGTCCCAACTTGCCATTGCCAATATAATATATCCTAATGGTTCTGTCAAATGTTCAGCCCTTGTGACGTACATGAAGCGTATGAGATTTGCGTGCAAAGCTGTCTCATGCGGCAAGGAAAGCTGCTGTTTGGTTTCTGTCTGGCTGTTTGTTTGTCTGTCTGTCTTGTTGTTTGCTGATCTGTCTGTCTGTCTGTTTATCTGTCTGTCTGTTTGTCTGTCTGTTTTTTGTCTGTATGTCTGTCTGTCTGTCAGTGTGCCTGTCTGTCTGTCTGTCTGTCTGTCTGTCTGTCTGTCTGTCTGTCTGTCTGTCTGTCTGTCTGTCTGTCTGTCTGTCTCTCTCTCTCTCTCTCTCTCTCTCTCTCTCTCTCTCTCTCTCTCTCTCTCTCTCTCTCTCTCTCTCTCTCTCTCTCTCTCTCTCTCTCTCTATATATATATATATATATATATATATATATATATATATATCTATATATATCTCTCTCTCTCTCTCTCTCTCTCTCTCTCTCTCTCTCTCTCTCTCTCTCTCTCTCTCTCTCTCTCTCTCTCTCTCTCTCTCTCTCTCTCTCTCTCTCTCTCTCTCTCTCTCTCTCTCTCTCTCTCTCTCTCCGTCACCCATCTTATCAAGAAGATAGCTATTTATGTCTAAATCTCATAATATCCTCTTCCATTCCCTTTACCTACTGCCAGACAAAGCTAATCTGTCGTGATCCAACTTGTAATGCTTAGGCAAGGCCAACGATACCCACCATAAACTTGTATAAATAATTACAACAAGGATAGAAAATGAAACACTTTGCTCGTGGCCTTGACATTCATGAAAACATTGCAAAACACAGTTATTTGTAACCAGTATGCCCAGAGACACCGATGGATAATAATGATAAATAATGATGATAATAATAATATAATTAATTCATTTCTATAGTGCCCATTCACACCTTACAACAGCTCTAGGCGCATTATTGTACATACACAGTAAAAACATGAGCAATGTACATAGAACTATATTTTTTAAAACACATGAAAATGTATTATTTATAAAGGTGTAATGGTACATGAATTAAAATCAGATAATTAAAACAAAAACTTTTCTTCTAAGAACCATCGCATGAGGTATGTTCTCAGGTGTTTTGTAAAGTGTCTTCTGACATATCAAACATAGATCGTAAGATGTCTTCTGATGTATCAAACATAGATGGTAAGATGTCTTCTGACATGTCAAACATAGATGGTAAGGTGTCTTCTGACATGTCAAACATAGATGGTAAGGTGTCTTCTGACGTGTCAAACATAGATGGTAAGGTGTCTTCTGACATGTCAAACATAGATGGTAAGGTGTCTTCTGACATGTCAAACACAGATGGTAAGGTGTCTTCTGACATATCAAACATAGATGTAAGGTGTCTTCTGACATGTCAAACATAGATCGTAAGGTGTCTTCTGACGTGTCAAACATAGATGGTAAGGTGTCTTCTGACATGTCAAACATAGATCGTAAGGTGTCTTCTGACATGAACTCAAACTTCTCTTTATCACAATTGATGGTCTCTCAAACATGTCTAACATAGATGAACTCAGAAACAACTGACATGTCAAAACTAGATGGATGATCTCAAGTACAAACATAAGATTGAATACGTTTTCGATAGTCAAACATAGATCGTAGAGACATTCAAACATAGATCAAGTAACACTCAAACATAGATCTTTTCGATTTCAAACATTATTCTCTTTCAAACACCTGTCTTCTGAAACATGCTATTTGAAATTTAGATGGTAAGCTTTGATTCAGTATTTTATTCTGACATGTCAAACCTAAAACATGATATGTGTCTTCTGAATGTCAAACATAGATTAAGCTGCTTTTGACATTTCAAACATAGATGAAGTATTTTATTCTGAAACCTAAAACATGTATTTGAAATGTCAAACATAGATGGTAAGCTTTCTTCTGACAAAACCTAGAACATGCTATTTGAAATTTATAGATTTGATTCAAACATAGTATTTTATTCTCTAACTGACCTAAAACATGTCTTTGAAATGTCAAACATAGATTTGATTCAGTATTTTATTCTCTGAAAAACCTAGAAACATGCTATTTGAAATCTACACAGATTTGATTCAAACATATTTTATTCTCTGACAAAACCTAGAAACATGCTATTTGAAATTTTCTACACAGATTTGATTCAGTATTTTAAACAGAGATCTCTTCTGAAAAACCTAAAACTTCTGCTATTTGAAATTCTACACAGATTTGATTCTTCTGACATATTTTATTCTTCTAAAAACCTAAAACATGCTATTTGAAATTTACACAGATTTGATTCAGTATTTTATTTGACTCAATGAAAAACAACTGTAAAACATGATATCAAGTACAATTTGAAATCTTTTCGACACAGATTTGATTCAGTTTCATTTTATTCTCTAAAAACCTAAAACATGCTATTTGAAATCTACACAGATTTGATTCAGTATTTTATTCTCTAAAAACCTAAAACATGCTATTTGAAATCTACACAGATTTGATTCAGTATTTTATTCTCTAAAAACCTAAAACATGCTATTTGAAATCTACACAGATTTGATTCAGTATTTTATTCTCTAAAAACCTAAAACATGCTATTTGAAATCTACACAGATTTGATTCAGTATTTTATTCTCTAAAAACCTAAAACATGCTATTTGAAATCTACACAGATTTGATTCAGTATTTTATTCTCTAAAAACCTAAAACATGCTATTTGAAATCTACACAGATTTGATTCAGTATTTTATTCTCTAAAAACCTAAAACATGCTATTTGAAATCTACAGGCGAAACATTGTGGTCGGGATCGCAGTGTTTCCTGAGATTATAGCGCTCAAAGTCAGACAAAGTCAGACAAAGCCAGACAAAGTCAGACAAAATCAGACAAAGTCAGCTTTATAAGCATGCCTGTAGACAATGAAAATTATGATTACTCTTTTTCCACATTCTTTACACAATAGGTCACCGGATGCAGGATGGTCTCAAGTACTAGTACAGTATTCGATACTTAGATTAGGCGGGCTGTTCATTGCATACATAATGACCGGAAATGAAGAAATGAGTAACAATAACAATAAAAGGTATTGTGGATCGCAGGCAAATCTAATATTTTGCCAATCAATTAAAATGCTGATTTGATCGAATGATCTATTCACTAAAACCTAAATCAGGCTAGTTGAAACCTACATGCAAAATATGATGGTATTGGGTGCATTTGGTTCATGAGATTATAGCGCTCAAAGTTAGAGAAAGTCAGCTTTATATTTAGATATGATAGGGACAACCGCACCTAGGTCGTGGTTGCTGTAAACTCCAAGGTCGCGTGTAGAATTCATCTTCTGTCCTCGTTTTCTTACTTAACAAATGTAGACAATATACCGTGCTCGGTGATAATGCGATGATCTAAAAAAATTTCTGCAACGTGCGAAATAAAATAACAGAAAAAGCGATCACTGGGTCGAAGTGTTCCGTTTCGTTGTAAGTGAACTTGCATTCCTTTTTCGAAGGGGTCTCCACTTTCAAGATTCTTCAAATTCTCTCCTCTTCTCTCTTATCTCTCTCTCTCTCTCTCTCTCTCTCTCTCTCTCTCTCTCTCTCTCTCTCTCTCTCTCTCTCTCTCTCTCTCTCTCTCTCTCTCTCTCTCTCTCTCTCTCTCTCTCTCTCTCTCTCTCTCTCTCTCTCTCTCTCTCTCTCTCTCTCTCTCTCTCTCTCTCTCTCTCTCTCTCTCTCTCTCTCTCTCTCTCTCTCTCTCTCTCTCTCTCTCTCTCTCTCTCTCTCTCTCTCTCTCTCTCTCTCTCTCTCTCTCTCTCTCTCTCTCTCTCTCTCTCTCTCTCTCTCTCTCTGTCCCTCCCTCTCTATATGGCTCTCTCACTTTCTCCATATGTCTTTTTATCTCTTTTGTTTCCCCAGCCTGACATCACATTGTAGGATGCTTGTATAAGTGTGCGAATATTTTTCGTCTTTTGTCTCACTAAGGATTATATTTAAAATGTCACGTGTTTTTTCTGGCCCACACTTACTGTCGTTGATCGTTTATGAAAACAGACAATAATAATAATATGTATTCTATCTTGTAGATTATTCTTTCGGACTTATGTAAAGTGCCTGGGTCTACAGCCTAAGGGTCAGACATACAGACAATTTCTAATGCTTGAAAAACTGCAATTGTACCCACGGACTTGATGAGGTCGTAATTTTGGTATTGAAGAAAAAAGCAGAAATCTTGATATTAAAAAAATGGATAGTGAAATGTTCCTTGAAAAACATCAAATGTTTTGTTATTAGAATTTTTCTTTGAGTGATTACTAAACTCAAAGTTTGAGAGGACACGGGGTTTAATAAAGCCGTGTTCTTTAATATTAAAGAGGAAAAGAATACAGAAATTTCAGATATTAAAAAAATGAATATACCAATAGTGAAATGTTGATTGCAAAGCAGAAAAGTTGTGGTACGAAAATTATTCTTTTTAATGATTATTAAACTCAAAGTGGGAGAGAGGGCACGGGTTTTGATAATTCCATGTTGAAAACGAATGTCGTCTGTTGCAGTTAGCACACCAAATTTATTCAAACCAAAAGAACATCAGCAGAATATGTAGAGAAACTTACGACAAAAACCACACAACAGTAGACAGTGGCAAACATTCATCACAGAGATAGAGAAATGGTCAAGGCTGCGAGTTCGGATGAATGTATACCAGTGGAAGACATCAGATAAAGTAAATCAAAGTGATTATGCTTTGATGGCTTTATTGGGTTGACGTCAAAGTGTTATGCTTTGATGGCTTTATTAGGTTGGCGTCAAAGTGATTATGCTTTAATGGCTTTATTAGGTTGGCGTCAAAGTGATTAGGCTTTGATGGCTTTATTAGGTTGGCGGCGAAGTGATTAGGCTTTGATGGCTTTATTAGGTTGGCGTCGAAGTGATTAGGCTTTGATGGCTTTATTAGGTTGGCGTCAAAGTGATATGCTTTGATGGCTTTATTGGGTTGACGTCAATGTGGTTATGCTTTGATGGCTTTATTGGGTTGACTCCAAAGTGATTATGCTTTGATGGCTTTATTGGGTTGATGTCAAAGTGGTTAGGCTTTGATGGCTTTATTGGGTTGACGTCAAAGTGATTAGGCTTTGATGGCTTTATTCGGTTGGCGTCAAAGTAATTTATGCTTTGATGGCTTTATTAGGTTGGCGTCAAAATAATTTATGCCTTGATGGCTTTTTTGGGGTTGACGTCAAAGTGGTTATGCTTTAATGGCTTTTTGTGTCGACGTCAAAATGATTATGCCTTGATTGGTTTTTTGGGTTCACGTTAAAGTGATTATGCTTTGTTTGCTTTTTTGTGTTGACGTCAAAGTGATTATGCCTTGATGGGTTTTTTGGGTTGACGTCAAAGTGATTATCCTTTGACGACTATGTTGGGTTAGCGTCAAAGAGATTATGTTTTGATGGCTTTATTGGGTTGACGTCAAAGTGGTTATGTTTTGATGGCTTTATTGGATTGACATCAAAGACATTATGTTTTGATGGCCCTATTGGATTGACGTCAAAGAGATTATGTTTTGATGGTTTTATTGGATTGACGTCAAAGCGATTATGCTTTGATGGCTTTGTTGTGTTGACGTCAAAGTGAGTATGCTTTGATGGCTTTATTGGGTTGACGTCAAAGAGATTATGCTTTGATAGCTTTATTGAGTTGACGTCAAAGAGAGCATACTTTTATGGCTTTATTGGGATGGTGTCATAGAGATTATGCTTTGATAGCTTTATTGAGTTGACGTCAAAGAAAGCATACTTTTTGGGAGGCTTTATTGGGATGGTGTCAAAGAGATTATGCTTTGATAGCTTTATTGAGTTGACGTCAAAGAGAGATTATGCTTTGGTGGCTTTATTGGGAGGGTGTCAAAGAGATTATGCTTTGGTGGCTTTATTGGGTTGGCTCCACGGTGATTATGCTTTGATGGCATTATTGGGTTGGCGTCAAAGAGAGTATGCTTTGATGGCTTTATTGGGTAATCTCCAAAGTGATTACGCTTTGATGGCTTTACTGGGTTCGCATCAAAGTGATTATGCTTTCATGGATTTGTTGGGTTGACGTCAAAGTGATTATTCTTTGATGGCATTATTGGGTTGACGTCAAAGTGATTATGTTTTGATAGCTTTATTGGGTTGGCGTTTAAAGTAATTATGCTTTGATGGCATTATTGGGTTAGCGTTTAAAGAGAGTATGCTTTGATGGCATTATTGGGTTAGCGTTTAAAGAGAGTATGCTTTGATGGCATTATTGGGTTAGCGTTTAAAGTGATTATGCTTCGGGGGCATTATTGGTTTCATGGATTTGTTGGGTTGACGTCAAAGTGATTATGCTTTGATGACATTATTGAGTTGCCGTTAAAGTGATTATGCTTTGATTGCTTTTTCGTTGGGTTCTTTTTTATTGTTGTTGCATTATTTGATTTTCCGGGGGTGATTTATATAGTCATTTATTTCTGTCTTTGTATGTGTTTGTTATTTATTGATTTAATTTATTCATGAACTCATTGTATTGATGTATTTATTCTTGGTGTTTTTATTGCACTGATACTCTTATTATGTAATTCTCGGTCGGTGTCACTCGTGCACCAAAGGTTCTGTTGCTAAGCCACATAGAGTAGCCGTGTTTTTCATAGGAGGCTGAAGATATAAAAAAGGAGATCCCATTATTCACATCATTGCAATCTACACGTGTTAAAGATCATTTGGCTGTTTACAGAACATTACGAGCAAAAATTGGAAACTATCCTACAGAAAACACTGAGGTTTTTTTAATCAAATCAAATCAAATCAAATCAAAAATAACCTATCACCATCCCTTCCCTACCCACCCGCCCCCCCAACACACACCCACACTCAATCAACACACCCACACATCAACACACCAACACACACACACACACCTCCGTCACCACTCCCAACCCCCTTAGACTCACAGTGCCCTGTCAATTATGTCTTACAATCGTTTACCTTTCGGTTTCAAGACACCACAGACAAGTGCACGCTTAACTTTGTGTCCATCCATATACTAATATGACAAATCCATATCCAACGTTTTTTTTATTGAATTCCATCCCCATTACTGTAGTTGATTCCTGTCTTTCTCTCAATGCCCCCATTACTGTAGTTGATTCCTGTCTTTCTCTCAATGCCCCCATTACTGTAGTTGATTCCTGTCTTTCTTTCAATGCCCCCATTACTGTAGTTGATTTCTGTCTTTCTCTCAATGCCCCCATTACTGTAGTTGATTCCTGTCTTTCTCTCAATGCCCCCATTACTGTAGTTGATTCCTGTCTTTTTTTTCTCAATGCCCCCATTACTGTAGTTGATTCCTGTCTTTCTCTCAATGCCCCCATTACTGTAGTTGATTCCTGTCTTTCTCTCAATGCCCCCATTACTGTAGTTGATTCCTGTCTTTCTCTCAATGTCCCCATTACTGTAGTTGATTCCTATCTTTCTCTCAATGCCCCCATTACTGTAGTTGATTCCGTCCTCAATGCCCCCATTACTGTAGTTTCTCTCAATGCCCCCATTACTGTAGTTGATTCCCGTCTTTCTCTCAATGCCCCCATTACTGTAGTTGATTCATGTCTTTCTCTCAATGCCCCCATTACTGTAGTTGATTCCTGTCTTTCTCTCAATGCCCCCATTACTGTCTTGATTCCTATCTTTCTCTCAATGCCCCCATTACTGTAGTTGATTCCTATCTTTCTCTCAATGCCCCCATTACTGTAGTTCATTCCCGTCTTTCTCTCAATGCCCCCATTACTGTAGTTGATTCCTGTCTTTCTCTCAATGTCCGTGCTGCCATCCCATCCCATCTTCTTGGAGACATTCTATTATTAGACTTTCTATAACATATCGTCACGACAGTTTACGATTGTTCTCTGTCTAGTTATCACAACATTTGGGATTGGGCGCTATTTGTCTAAAACCTAATATGTGTACTTTATCTCCTCCTATATACAACATTTCAACCATATTCAAAATACGAAAATCAGTGTATATTTCTTATATTTACATTTATGTGTTGTCATAGAAATTTCAAAACTTTAAAGTGATATTTCTCACAATAGGAACTCAAAGAACAATTTATAAACAGTGGCGATGATATTTCAAAGTTAGATCAAGGTCTCAATGTTCTCACGTTCCCACGTGGAAAATGATGAACGCTGAGCCAAAACAAAAAAAAATCAAAGTAAAAAATATAAAGGAAGACTTGGTGGATTATAGAAACTTTATGTTTTGATTTATTCATGAGCATATGAGCACATGATCACATGAGCACATGATTTTATAGGATAATGTCATTATACATAATGTATCATTTTATTATATTATGATGTAAAACGATCATCCTCTAACGTTCCTGTAGAAAGCATTAGTATATTATAGTCAATTTCAAACTCAATTCATTATAAAAGTTGAGGCAAAATAGAAAGGAGAAAATAGGGAAGGGGAGAGGTATAAGACATGGAGCGTTCTTCCCCCTTTTTCAATATCTACAGTAATCGATTTACTTTCTGGATACAACGATCAAATACATAGCATTATTAAAGGAGAGCCAAATAACATACAAATAATAACATCTTTCAATCATTTCTTGTCATTCAATCACTTGACTGTCAAAATCTTTAGTTTCAACGACGTCAATAGACAAAGTTTCGAGGTCTTGGAAAAACCAAATGTATTATTATTTACTGGGGTCAAATTAAAAAAGATTATTAGTGTCTTTTGTAATAGATGAAATGAAATGTATTAAAAGACAATTTATTGGCACTGAACGGCTTCAATAGATAAAATCAAATTTATTAAAAGACAATTTATTGGCACTGAACGGCTTCAATAGATAAAGTTAAATGTATTAAAAGACAATTTATTGGCCCTGAACGGCTTCAATAGATAAAATTAAATTTATTAAAAGACAATTTATTGGCACTGAATGGCTATAATAGATCAAATGAAATTTATTAAAAGACAATTTATTGGCACTCAGCGGCTATAATAGATATATAGAAATGTGTGCCAAAACAACTTAATGGCACTGAATGGCTTTCTTTATGTTCTACTTGAACAGCACGTCTAGATCTACTCTACATTTCAAAAGTTGTGGCCTTCATACGCCTTTCCTTTACATATATTATATGGATATTTGACTTTGAAATGCATAATGGCCTTTTACTTACAAATGTTAAGCAATGAAAATTGAAGAATAGAGAATGAATGATTTATGATCACTTGATGAATGTGTATGAAACTAAGCTGATTTGTCACAAATAATAAATTGTTTATGTATGTTGTTTCTCTATCTATCTACACACGTACATATCTTGACAAATCTTGACATGTATTTGCCTAAATGTATTTGCCTAAATCTTGACATGTATTTGCCTAAATCTTGACATGTATTTCCCTAAATCTTGACATGTATTTTCCTAAATCTTGACATGTATTTTCCTAAATCTTGACATGTATTTTCCTAAATCTTGACATGTATTTTCCTAAATCTTGACATGTATTTGCCTAAATCTTGACATGTATTTGCCTAAATCTTGACACATGTATTTTCCTAAATCTTGACATGTATTTGCCTAAATCTTGACATGTATTTTCCTAAATCTTGACATGTATTTTCCTAAATCTTGACATGTATTTGCCTAAATCTTTTGACATGTATTTGCCTAAATCTTGACATGTATTTGCCTAAATCTTGACATGTATTTGCCTAAATCTTTTTGCCTGCATGTATTTTCCTAAATCTTTATATGATATGTTCCTAAATCTTTACATTAATGATTATTTCAAGTTATATTTGATGGTTGGGTTTTTTGTGAAGCCTGCAAATATATTTATGTAATCTATTTTTGTTCTAACGGAAAATGTGATAACACAAATATGTTTTCCTTTTTTTACATGTCTTAATAAAAAAATAATTGAATTGAATTGAATTGATTTGAATTGAATTGAATTGGTCAATTGAATTGAATTGAATTGAATTGAATTGAATTGAATTGAAGAAAAATTGTTATGATCTAATCTAGCTACTGGCGGAAATTGCCGATATCATGCGAGGTACATCGTGCAATCGCAAGTCACGGTGTTCTAGCCATTAGTATTTAAATACAGATCTAGTTTGTTTTTCCAAGATTCCCAAACTTGTGTCATTGATCGCCCCACTTCCAACAGACTTCATTCATGGTACACTAACTCTCAGACCTTGGACGTGACGTAGAGACAAAAGCTTATCGTCTGTGATGTGCTTTGGATGTTTGGTAGCTGATGTGAAGCCTGCAACGAAGAAGAAAAAAGGAAAAGAAGGGGGGGACTCTTTGAACTGCCCATTACTTTGATAGGGGATAAGACTTTGATTTCCATTGTTTTGAAGAATATAATCCATATTCATAATAGTGAGCTCTGAGAACACACAGCCCTTCGAACTGCCCATTACTTAAATACGTTTACTTATGGTCACAACTCTTTGAACTGCCCATTACTTTGATAGGTTCACTTATGGTCACGACTCTTTGAACTGCCCATTACCGTTTACTTATGGTCACGACCTTGAACTGCCCATTACCTAGATTTACTTATGGTCACGACTCTTTGAAATGCCCATTACCTAGATACGTTCACTTATGGTCAACAACTCTTTGAACTGCCCATTACCTAGATACGTTCACTTATGCTTAACAACTGTTGAACTGCCCATTACCTAGATACGTTCACTTATGCTTAACAACTGTTGAACTGCCCATTACCTAGTTACGTTCACTTATGCTTAACAACTGTTGAACTGCCCATTACCTAGATACGTTCACTTATGCTTAACAACTGTTGAACTGCCCATTACCTAGATACGTTCACTTATGCTTAACAACTGTTGAACTGCCCATTACCTAGGTACGTTCACTTATGCTTAACAGCTGTTGAACTTCTTCTTTAAGAAATAGATAGCAAGTGTTATACATTGACAACGTCGGTCGAGTGGTTAGGATGCCGCACTGGGGATCATGAGGTCCTGGTTCGAATCTTGGCAAAGCCAGGCCCAAACTTGTGTTATTTGGGAAAGACACTTAACACGCATTTTTCCCCATACGACTCAGTTGCAAGATGGGTACAAGCACTATTTTGGGAGTAAAATACCTGCGCGAGACTAGCGTCCTGGCCAGAAGTTTAAAGCTCCGGCACGATATGCCGAATGGCCTTCAAGGAACTTTTTACAATCTCGCGTTATGGAACGAAGCATTAAAGGCAATTGTCCATTTCTCATCCGCCTATAGTGTTTCAAATGGATTATATTTTATTTGTTTCCTTCCAAATTGATAAGATTCGAACACGTAAGTAACAGTTCAAAGGGCGGTGTGTTATTAAAGCTCGCTAGTAGCACAACTAACTACCCTCAGTAACAGCGTTACCAGTCAGATGAGTATTAGGCTTGAACGATACTATTCCAACTTTTTAATTATAAAACGTTTTTACAATGGCGGCTGGTAAATGAAAACTGTACTCAAGCTCAAAGAAACAATGAAAATGTCCTAATTAAACATCAATGTCTGGTAGAAAAACTCCTCTCATGAGACCAATTTTGGGATCATTTTAAAACTACATGTAAGATATTACTACTACTACTACCACTACTACTACTACTACTACTACTACTACTACTACTACTACTACTACTACTACTACTACTACTACTACTACTACTACTGCTACTGCTACTACTACTACTACTACTACTACTACTACTACTACTACTACTACTACTACTACTACTACTACTACTACTACTAATACTACTAATACTAATACTAATATTAATACTACTACTACTAATACTACTACTACTACTATTACTACTACTACTACTACTACTTACTGCTACTGCTACTACTACTACTAATACTACTACTACTACTACTAATACTAATACTAATACTAATACTACTACTACTACTACTACTACTACTACTACTACCACTACCACTACTACTATCACTACTACTACTACTACTACTACTACTACTACTACTACTACTACTATCACTAATACTACCACTACTACTACTACTACTATTATTACCACTACTACTACTACCACCACTACTACTACTACTACTACTACTACTACTACTACTACTACTACTACTACTACTACTACTACTACTACTACTACCACCACCAATACTGCTACTAGTAGTACGTTGATAGCACGAATAATTATAACTTTCTATCAAGACGATGATAAGCTTACAGTTCACACTGCTTCTTGCCCCGAAAACCTCCATGACAACGGCACTTGTTAGGCCTGGAACATCGTCCTCCGTTTTGACATGGACGTGAACAGATTGCTGAAACAATGACGTAGAAAAGATGAAATGTATTATTATCATCCTCATAACTGCTTAAGTGGCAGGCTCACTGACTTTACATCTGTTTATCCTTTAGCCAGTCATTTCATTGAAAGTACAGCTACCAGTCGTTGAAATGATTTCTAATTTGTCTTTGTGCTCTGTATCATACTATTACCATGTCTGTTACTTAAAGTGGGAGGTAGCCATATTATCTCCCTAGAAACACAAAACAATCTTTCAATACTTCCTATGAAGAGTTCGGGAAGTGGTTGTTCTCGTTGAGGTGATTATAGTGTGTAAATAGATAGATAGATAGATAGATAGATAGATAGATAGATAGATAGATAGATAGATAGATAGATAGATAGATAGATAGATAGACAGATAGATAGATAGATAGATAGATAGATAGATAGATAGATAGATATAGATAGATAGATAGATACATAGATAGATAGATAGATAGATAGATAGATAGATAGACAGATAGATAGATAGATAGATAGATAGATAGATAGATAGATAGACAGATAGATAGATAGATAGATAGATAGATAGATAGATAGATAGATAGATAGATAGATAAATAGATAGATAGATATATAGATAGGTAGACAGATAGATAGATATATAGATATATACCTAGATAGATAGATAGATATATAGATAGATAGATAGATAGATAGATAGATAGATAGATAGATAGATAGATAGATAGATAGATAGATAGATAGATAGATAGATCAATTCTTAATATTCTTAACTACGGTAGATGAATAGATTCAAAGCTTTACAATAATTTGCTTTGTTGAAAGCGACAAAGTTGTTTATTAGCTTTGTCCGATCGCAAGTCAAACATTCATCCTCTGTCAAGACAAAGCAATTCACGCTTCGGCCACGGACAGGGGTGGGAGTCGTATGTGCCTACGGACATCCCTCTCAGTGTTGAATGTGCATTTTATAATTTGGACTGTGGGTATAGGAGAGTAAAGTCAAGCATGAGTGAACTGCTACTCTGTCAAAGAAAAGCCCCGGATGTAGGAACCTTTGGACAACGGGGTATCGGTACATACTTTTTCTTTCTTTTTCTTCCTTCTTTTCTTCTTCCCTTCTTTTCTTCTTTGATTCTCGTTTTTTTTTTCTCCATCTTTTGAGTTGCATCCGGCTGTGTGGCACTTTGCCATGGTTTTCCCTTTCTGTTTTGTTTTGTTTTGGGTTTTTTGTTATCTATTTTTAAATTTTGTTTTTGTTTTTGTTTTTTTGTTTTTCATCTGTGTATGTGAACAGTGATTTTGGTCAATGGTAAACTATATATTAGTGTTTTGTAATTTTATTGTGTGGATATGAACAATTGACTTCGGGAATGATTCAAAGTTGGGTTTTTTTCTGTCCCCTTTCTTTTATTCTATTTTTTCTTTCCTTTATTCTCTTTCCTTCCTTTCGTTTATTTTTCTTTCCTCATTTATTCTTCTTTCTGTCTTTTTTTTCTCTCTTTCACTGTTCCTATTTGGGGTTTTTTCTCTTCTTCCCCTTGTGTTTTCTTCTTTCGTTTATTCTCATGTCGTCTATATTTCTTTCATTCTCTTTCTTTTTCTGTCCTGTTTACCTATTTCTTTGTTTGTCTTTATAACTGTTTTTTTCTTCTTCATAATTTCAATAATTATTTCAGTACTCTTCGTTTAATTGTTGCGAAAGCTTTTTTCCACTTATTGACACTCATTGACCTCTTTCTTCCGTTCTACTAATGTCATGTGACCCTATTTTGTATAATTCATTCCTTTTTACCACCATGTCCATTTTGGAGTCATTGACCTAACATTGTGCCCAGTGTAGGCTATTGATTTTTTTATCTTCTCTATGTTGGTAGCTGCTCTCTCTCTCTCTCTCTCTCTCTCTCTCTCTCTCTCTCTCTCTCTCTCTCTCTCTCTCTCTCTCTCTCTCTCTCTCCCTCTCTCTCCCTCTCTCTCTCTCTCTCTCTCTCTCTCTCTCTCTCTCTCTCTCTCTCTCTCTCTCTCTCTCTCTCTCTCTCTCTCTCTCTCTCTCTCTCTCTCTCTCTCTCTCTCTCTCTCTCTCTCTCTCTCTCTCTCTCTCTCTCTCTCTCTCTCTCTCTCTCTTGTCTCTCTCTCTCTCTCTCTCTCTTTATCTCTCTCTGTCTTTTCTTCTCTTTATCTCTCCCTCTCTCTATCGATTGTCCATTTCAGATAGGACTAAGCGTCAATTCACCTACCTGGACCAGGTGGGTACATTTTACTCGAAAAAGCTCCTAGAAAATTTGCCAACTCTTGGCAGGGTTCGAAACCATTACCTTTTAGTTGAGAGGCGGACACCGTGCGTCTGGACTACCGAGTTAACAGATAAAAAAAAGAGTGGCCTGCTCATCAGTCTAATAATATCATTATGGAGTGATTCCTGTGGTCACGTGGCCATTTCGAAATCTTCAGCCAATTGGAGACTTGCTAAGTCTGCGATAAGCTCTTATTCAAAGCAGCCCTTTTTGTAGGGAAAGGCCCTTCGATATGACGATGTGCGTTTTGTGGGAGAGGCCCTCTCAAAACGACGATGTGCGTTTTGTAGGGAGAGGCCAAAACGACGATGTGCGTTTTGTAGGGAGAGGCCCTCTTCGACACGACGATGTGCGTTTTGTAGGGAAAAAACGACGATGTGCGTTTTGTAGGGAGAGGCTGTCGACACGACCATGGCCATTTTGTGTAAAAATGATAATACAGCAGATGTGGCGTTGGGTGTTGACGGGGAGGGGGGTGGGAGAGGCGTTTAGCGTTAGAGCCAACAGTAATATGACTGGTGATTGAAAACAACAAAGGTTTTGGAAGTAAAAAAATTCGTGGTAATGTGACCGATGATTCGACCTGTTGTATTGTTGTGTGTCCTTGCTGATGAAGATGAAGTTTATAATGATAATGATGATAATGATGATAGTGATGATGATGATGATAATTATGATGATGGTGATAATGATGATGACGATGAAGTCTATGATAATGGTGATGATAATGATGATGATCGTGATAATGATGATAGTGACAATGATGATGATAGTGATAATGATGATGATGTCTATGATAATGATGAGGATGATGACGATGATTGTGATTATAATGAACGTGATCATAATCATGCTCGGTTTGTTTGTCTGTGTGTTTGTTTTCCTAACAACGTTACCTCTGACTCGTTGTGATTTGTTAATACCATCTACTTACGTGTCTGGCACCGAGATCCTTGGTATCCGAGAGGACAGCTGCATTTGTAGGGGCAACACATCGACCACCGTTGAGGCAAGGTAGAATGCAGATTGCTGCATAAACGAAACACAATGGTAACAATACAATATCTCTGTAAGTCTACAGTGACGTCATTGGTATTGCCATGGAAGCATGAAACATGAGAAGATTTAAGTTCCATAAACGTTTGCCTTCAATACATTTTCTTCTCAATGTAGAAACATTGAACAAGAGTGAATTTAAACTAAATCAACATTCATTGCCTTGAAACAATTTTCTTCTCCTCATATAATATTCTCTGTGTAGTTAGGATAATTGATTTCTAGGCTGAGGATGATATTTACGCTTGAAGAATATACTTTCGGAAGACAATAATCATTTCAAGGCCGTGGCACTAGAGTCTATTCTGGTTTCTATAACGTGAACTGTAACAAATGTATTGCCTGATCAACAGGACGGCACACTGGGGGTACTACTCCCTAGTTACTGCTGGTATGTATTTACACCTGTCGTGTCTAATAAGGTGTGTCGAGTGTCTGTCCCAAGAAGCACAACTTCAGATCTATATTCGCCAGGATTTGAACTCAGGACGACAGTATCCCAGGTCCGGCAGCCTAATCGCTACGTAATCTCTTACCCTGTCATGTTACACAGTAATCACGTGGCTATCACTCTGACTTTGAAATAATTTCTGAAAAAAATAATGATCAGCTGATCTGGAGTAACAAAAAGATAAATACTACAGGGAAATCAGTTGCTTTGCAAATAAATATTTTTAAAACGCAACGTGTTATGGCTTTCGTGTTCATAATATGGTGTTACATCGTGCTACATTTCTGTGAAACAATTTAAACATACAATCAACTTTTGTTGTCCAGAATTGTAGTGGTTGTGTCTACGTTATAAAACGTGGAGAGTATGCCTTATAATAAATATGAACGATGGGACTAGGCGTCGATCC
>JAXRKP010002608.1:7500-17500 GCA_037039925.1 Doris montereyensis | reverse complement strand
AGAGACTTCAAGAAAGCTATCAATGAAATCAAAAGCTGTTCTGGGGAGCAATGAAAAACATGAGAAAGACGAAAGCATGCTTAATATCACAAATTAACAATGCCAAAGGAGAAATCATGAGAGAAGAGAGCAAAATCATGAAAACATAGAGAAAGTATTTTCAACAGTTACATAACCCCTCCAGAACATATGAAACAAGGAGTAAATATCAGTTAATAAGAATAACAAGTAATCCAGAGAAGACAGTACAAGATGTAGATATATCAATTGAAGAAATCAAAACAGCTATAGAAAAGTGAAATTAGGAAAAGCCTCAGGAGCAGATCAAGTTTATCAAGAAATGATTAAAACCCAAGGGAGAGAGGCAGACAATTGCTACATGAAATATGCCAACAGGCATTGAAGTCCAAACAGGTGCCAGGCGGCTGGAAAAAGGGAATGGTAGTACCAACACATAAGAAAGGATTACTATGGAATGCTCAAACTCTTCAAGAGATATCACTACTTAGTGTACCCGGAAAAGTGTATGCCAGGATACTGGAAATGAGATTAGGAAAATAGTAAGGGATCAGATTGAAAAAAATTAGAGTGGATTTAGATCAGGAAGAAGTGTACAAGACCACATATTTACAATTAGACAAATAATAGAAAATTCCTTGAGAGAAACATTGACATCCACCTGTGTTTTATAGACTTAGAAAATGCATTTGAAAATGTGAGGAGGGGAGAACTATGGCATTCCTTAAAAGAATATGATGTAGAGCAACATTTAATAGAAGGCATTAAAGGTTTTTATAATAAACCAACATATGCAGTGATAATAGCTGGAAACATATCTGCAGAGTTTGATGTAGATATAGGAGTAAGATATGGTTGTGAACTACGTCCTCTTTTGTTTATCACATTTATGGATTCAAAAGGCATCCTCAGTAATGAAGAAAATGAATGTAGATATGGGGAAGCTCAAACCAGTAAATGCATCAATGCTTTCATTTGCCGATGATTTAGTTCTGTTTGAAAATCATAAAGTGACCTTCAGTCGACTATCACCATTATGAACAATGAACTAAATAAAAGAGGAGTGAGAGTAAATTCAAAGAAAACCAAAACAATGCTAATAAGTAGAAAGCTAAAACACAAAATCTTAAATTGGGCAGGGAGAATTTAGAACAAGTTCACAGCTACAATTACCTAGGAGTAATGATTAGCTCAGAGGAAAACTAAGAGAAGAAATCAGCCAGAGAATCCAAAACGCAAGTGCAATATATAATCATCTAGGAAAGGCATTTGTGGGAACAAGAATTGCCAACAAAAACCAAAATGGCAGTATACAGCACAGTTTATTGTCCTACTCTCCTCTATGGCAGCGAAATCTGGACCTTAGACAGTAGAGAATATTCTAGAATACAGGCAGCAGAAATGAAATATCTAAAAAGCGTTGTAGGGAAAACTAAAAGAGACAAAATCAAAAACACAGCAATAAGAAATCAAATCAAATCAGATAGCATAGAAACTAATATAGAAATAAATCAATTGAGATGGTTGGGCATGTAAAAAGAATGAATGATAATATAATAGCTAAATCAGTATACAGTGAGCCCAAAATAAAAGACCAAAAGGCAGACCTCGGAGAAAGTGGGAAGAAGATATAAAAGAGGTATTGAAGCATAGAAATTAAACTTTTTTAGAAGGAAACAGAAATGCCAGGAAAGGGCATCCTGGAGAAAGATCATCTTGGGCATCTAAACCTACACACCGAAAGGTAAAATGGGAACTGATAAAGAAAGAAATATAACTGGAAAGACGCAAAGAGATGTCCATTCAAATATTTCCCAATAAGGACACACTGGTATGGCGTATTAATATCGGAGTATCAGCCACTACAGAACGAAAAAAGAAGAAGAAGAAAGATAAACTATTAAAAATATTTCATTCAACGAACCAATGACTTTATTGCAAACAGGAAAACGAATCATTCCATTGACCGGTTTCCAAGCAGGTGATATGCGGGGGTCCGTTAAGGAGGTAGCCATCGTGACAGTTGAAGGTGATGACTGACCCCATGAGGTGACGGGGACCTGGCGGACCCTGAGTCTCACCATTCAACAAGGCGGGTAGAAGACTGCATTCGATGGCTGGTAGGCAGATGAGATACATTTGATTATGACAAAAACAAGATATTACAGTATTTATATGATTTGTGGTCAGTTCTGTGTCATTTCTGGTATCTGTATAATTAAGATGAAGAGATGCAAAAACCGCTATGCGCCATTTTTATATATCATTATTATTTTCACCATCTCAGCCTTTGAATGAAAAGTCTTCTGATGATGAAGTCATTCTTGTTCAAAACTGACTATAGCCTGATGTAATTTGGCTTTAAACATGAAATTGATTGGGCTTTGTTTAGAACTAAGGGAAGAAACAGTTGATTTTTTCAAGTTGTCTTTTTTTTGATTTAGCGGTCTTTCCATCTCACTCCACCATTTACATAGATATAAAACTGTACATCTCTAACTTTGACCGTTTATAACTCAGCAACCACTGCAACCACAACCTCCACATTTTTCATGTAGATTTCAAATAGCCTGCTTCAGGTTTTTAGCTAATCACTTCTATCATCAAATCAATATTTTAATTGATTGGGAAAAGTTTGTTTTGCATGCGATCCACGAAACTTCTCATTGTTACTAGATCTAATTTCGATTTCCAGTCATTGCAATAAAAAGCCCGCATGACCGTATCGAGTACTAATTTGGTCTGATAATCGTACTTGATACCACCCGTTACCGATACAGTGGTTTCCGAGTTAACCGCAATCGAAGTTCAAGAGACCCAGTTTTATAATAAAGAGAAATGATAACACAACATTAGTTACGGGCATGGCTGTGGATATAAAAGAATAATATAGATGTTATAGCGAGAGGTCCATAGGACCGAAGATTGGTTTGATTTGATTTGATTTGATTTGATTTGATGTCAGTATTATTTTAGCCACATCCACAGCTAATACAATGATTAATAAATATCAGTTATGTTGATGTTGTTGTTAATGTGACTTATCCTGCTGACAAGGACAACGATGATGATGATGCTTATTATCATGATAATCACGTTGCTACAGTTATTCTTTCTGCTGCTGCTCACGATGATGATGATGATGATAATAATAATTATAGTGAGGGTGTTTATGTCAATGATAATTATGATGAATGTTAGAAGTAGGGGGAAAATAAGGGATAATGATGAGGAGATAAGTTTGAGAAGGATGATGAGGATGACGATGAAGATGATGATGATGATGATGATGATGAGGATGATGATGACGATGATGATGATAATGATGATGATAAGGAGGATCATGATGATGATGAAGATGAACATGAACAGTAGAGACATGGTATGTCTGTATATTTGTTTTTACTTTTACAACTCACTTTAAAACCTTAGCCACAGAGAATTGCACTCACCTTCACATCGAATGTCTGCCGAACTCCAGTTCCCGCTAGACAAGCATCGGATGGTATCAGAGTCGCCCAAAAATCGGAAGCCATTCTTGCAACGATACGTCAAAATCGATTCAAAGGCAAAAATTCGCGCCTTGGAATGACGCGTCCAAAATGTCGGGTGGCTCGCCACAGTACACGATGTTACATACAGGCGGCGCTTTGCCCGAGCTCCATGTGCCATCTTCGTTACACGTCAAGACAGAATCTCCCCCATGACGTAGCCAGTGTGACAACTGTATCGCGCCACGTCCAAATAAAGACTTCCGGTGGCCTGGACTTCTCCATTGTCAATGTCAGGTGGAAAAGGAGAGCACTCGATCTGCTGACAGGAGAACAAAAAGTCTAATTCCCATTCACCAGTGCCGGAACACGTTGCTGTGGCCTGACTAGCAACAGAGCCACCAGAGGCGGCGATCATTCGAAGTCCTTGCAGGCATTGGTACCTGACTGTGGACTGGAAGCTTCTCCCAGTGGATAATGTCAAGTATGTATTGGCAAAACTTGGGGTGTTGGGCATTGATTGACTCGCAGATTGAGGCGTAGGCCACTCGCCTGTGGACGAACAGGCGATGACGTCATCGCCGACCAATGAAAACCCGACGTGACAAATGTATATAGCTTCGGATCCAACAGAAAGTACGGGACTGTGTTCAACGACACCGTTGAGAACGTTTGGTGGTGTGGAACAGGTCACCTGGCTACAATGAAGGCGTTCTCCTTCCCATGTCGCCGTGACGCCGCAGAAAAGAATGCTCTCGGTCTCTGGCTGAAAGCCAGGTAAGCAGTTGTAGATTGCAATAGCTCCGTAGAAACTGTCTTTGTAGTTGACCCTTCCGTTAACGATATCAGGGGGCTTCTAGACAATTGATTATATTGCAAAAGCGGTTTTCATAGTGATGCGACCAAGTTCCGTTAGCTTGGCATGTAATGGTAGAACTGCCCGCTATAGAGAAACCCTCCTCGCATTCATAACTAGCCGCCGAGCCCAATGTTGTGGAGGAAAATGTCGCCAATGCATTTTCGATTTTCATAGGCGGTTGACAATCAACGGGAGTACATTCCGGGGCGGTTGAGTTCCAAAATCCTTCTTCATTGCATGACACTATGTCGTGGCCTTGCATGATGTACCCAGCATCGCAAGAGTATCTGGCAGTAGCTCCAAACGTTGTGCCAAGTGTCGTAACACTACCGTGTGTCAAAGGGCCGGCTGGGAGCAGTCAATCGGAACGCATGTTGGAGTAGCACTGGACCACGTGCCATTAGCCTGACAGGAAAGGAGTTCATCCCCAACTAGTCTGTAGCCTGAGAGGCAGGAATAATACACGGTGGATAAATACATGATCCCAGCGTATTCCATCATTCCCTGGGGTATCGTCTCCGGCTCTGTGCAATTGACGATGTCACACACTGGCACAACACCTTCCCAATCGCCCAGTTTGCCACATGAAAGAGAATCAGAGACGCCGATTGAATACCCGAGATAACACGAATAATGGACTTTGTCTTGAAACGTTGTCGATGTGAAGGAGACGTTTCCGTTTTCGATGCTAGGTGGGTTATTGCAGTCTACAGGGTTGCATTCGCCACGTGGAGACCATACCCCGGTGTGCATGCATTCAGATGTGGCATTGCCTACCATGTAAAAACCCTTGTGGCAAGAATATTGCACCGATGACTCGTACGTAGTGTTTACTACATTCATCTCACCATGAGCCAGTGAGTCAGGGTAAAAACAATCCACTGGAGCACATAGGTCATCGACGTATGACCACTTTCCGTTCTCTTGGCACGTTATGACGTCAGGACCAACTCTGACGTAACCTTCAAAGCAGGCGTAGACAGCTTGTGCTCCAAACAATGTGTCGTGTTGAGAAGAATATTTGCCGTTGGCTAGTGGTGGGTGATCGGAGCAATCCTTTTGAACACAGTCATGCCTGTTACCTTCCCACGAGCCAGATGTTGCGCAGGTTAATCTTGTTTGAGCTGTTGACTCGTGACCAGGCAGACATGCATACGTCACGTTGCTAGAAAATTGGGTTTTGTTATCCGTAAGGCTGTACACCGAGTTGTCAATCAAGGAGGCGATCCACATTCAATAAGCTTGCAGACAGGAGTTTCCCCTGACCACAAGCCCATGTCATCGCAGACGAAAGACGTCGCCTCCGCGTTCACGAACGAATAGCCCAGGTTACACGTGTACAAAGCAACACCAGAAAACACGGTAGCGTTGAAGGTCACCGTCCCGTAATCAATAGGCAGAGGTGTATAACAGTCAACAGGAGAGCACACAGGAACCTCGTAGACCCAATTGCCTTCTTCGTCACATTGCATTGAAGTCGTTCCCATTGAAAAGTGACCTAGATCACAGGTGTAAAACACGACAGCGCCAAACGTCGTATCGTCTGCATCGTAAGTACTGTCAGCTACGTGCGGTGGCAAGCCGCAGTCTCTGGGTAGGCATGTAGAACGGGGATCGTATCTCCAAAGGCGGTCAGCTTTGCACTCAACTACGTCACTGCCTTGTAGAATGAATCCCAAATCGCAGAGTATCACTGCAGTGCTCTTGTAAATCGTTGCATCAAACGAGATCATGGAATTAGGGATGCTGTCAGGCTTACCACAGTTCACCTCAACACAGGCAGGCGGGAGCCTAGCCACCGGTTCCCGGGACCACACGTAATTATTGAATTTCCCACCAGTTTGTATCCTCCTTACATTCATAAACTGCTATATCACCTACTTGGAAGCTTTCACCTTTAAGTACAGAGTGGTCGACAAAGGGAGGCGAACCGCATGTCAACAAGACGCAACGGGGTAACTCTTCCACCCATGTGCCGTTAACTCCACACGTGAGCTCATCTTCCCCTATGAGATTTAGACCCGTCACACACCGTACCTGAATGACGTCATTGAAAACTGCGCTGGTGGGGAAAAATATGGCGTTTGAAATAACAGGAAGAGGACAAGGCACAGGGGAACATAATGAGTGGGCTGCTGCCCAAACAGCGTCAAGAGAGCAGGTATTTTTTTCAGTCCATTTAGGTCATAGCCGTCGTTACATACGTACTGAATGACATCTCCAGCGACATACAAGTCTTGGCTCCTTTCAATTCCGTCCGTCACCCCAGTGGCAGAGATATCGGACACCAGTTTAGTGAATCCGTTGTCAATCGTTATTGATGGACATACTTTGATTGAACATTTTGGAAAGACATCACTCCACGTTCCTGAGCCTTGACATTCTAGGAAGGCACTTCCCTCCAGCATAAATCCGGAGCGACATGAGAAAAAGGCCAAAGATAAGAAAGTAGATGGATTACTGGGGTCATCAAAACTAATGAAAGCATTTGACATCGGAGGGATAGGATCGCACTGGACTGGGTTGCATTCCACAAAGTTGGAGGACCATTCCCCTGATGACTCGCAAATCCTTTGGCCAGTGCCATTCATAACGTGTCCCAGGTCGCACTGATATTGGACGGTGCTGTTGATCCTGAATTGGTCAGCATCTTGAGCGAAAGTACTTTTGCATTTTTCACACTTTGGTGGCGCATAGCAAAATATTTCGTCGCATCTGGCATCCTCCCCAGACCATCGCCCATCTTCTTGGCACACGCGCCCTGACGGGCCGACTAGCTGGTATCCAACTCTACAAGAAATATTGATCGTATCTTCAAAGAGAAAAGAATCTCCTTCAACTACACCATGTGGTAAATTCTGAGGCTGAGAACATGAAGCACGCTTACACATAGGATCCAGTCCACCCCATGCCAAAGTAGATTCACAACGTCGTTTGTCATTGCCCTCAAGTGCGTAACCTGGTGAACAGCGGTAAGTAATTTCAGATAAGTAAAGATAATCGCTTCCGTTAATCTGTCCATTTACGATTGGATTAGGAGCGGGACAGCTAAGTCTGATGCAGGTAGGCGCACTGAGACTCCAAGCACCGTCTTTGCGACACGTCCTTTGCTTGTGCCTTCTATATCAAAACCATCGCTACAGAAATACCTAACGCTTTCCCCGTAGGTAAAAATATCGCCAGATGTGTATCCGTTTTGAATTGAGTCTGGCCTGCCACAGCTTATGGGTATGCATCTCAGATTTTCTCCACTCCACTGGCCAGTCTCATCACATGAGCGTATCGGATTCCCACTCAGAGCATAACCTTCTACACACAAATACGTCACAAAGTTGCCAAAAGAAAATACTCCCCGAAAAATTTCCATTTTCAATCTCTGCAGGACTTGGACATGGTACAGAAATGCATGTAGGTTGACTGGCCGACCAATTTCCACCAAGTAAGCATTCTAAAATGGATTCTCCCTCCAGGTAATATCCAGGTATACAATTGAATCTAACGAAACTGTTGTTAAGTCTTGAAAGTTGTCCATAGTCTATGATGTCTAGCGGTGGGCAGTCAATTTTTGTACAGATCGGAGGAGGAATGTCATATTTTCCGCTTTCCGTGCACGTTAATATATTTGGACCTAAGATGGAATATCCAAAGTTACAGTGATAGGAGACCATTTGGCCGTACACAGCTGATAGGTCTTGAGGAGGATCAACCTCACCATTGACAAGGGCAGGTGGCTGGCCACAAGAAACTATATCACACGAAGGAGCTGAGTTGTTCCATTGTCCAGAGCTCAAGCAAAGAATGCGTTGAGAGCCGCTTAGATCGTAGCCCGTGTCACATTCAAAGCCTGCAGTCTTTCCGTACTCGTAAGACTCTACAGTCATAGTCCCTGACACTAATGGTTGTAGTGTTGGACACGTCACGATAAGGCACTGTGGGTAGCTCTCATCCCATACACCTTCAGCTAGGCATTCCAAAGACAGTGATCCTGTCAACCTATAGCCTTCGTTGCATTTAAAATCCACACGACTACCGAACGTAAAAGAATTGCCAGAGAAAACTCCGTTTGGGAATTCAGAAGCTAAGATTTCAAGGCATGAGTTGATTTGACATATCGGCATGGCGTTGCTCCATTCGCCAGAAGCCAGACAAGAAATTTCGTCGAACCCATTGAGAGAATAACCATTATCACAATAAAAATTTGCCTCTGCCTTATATTCTAAGGTTTCAACGAATACCGTGCCGTGACTCAACAGCCCCAGTGTCGGACATTTCACAATGTTGCACACTGGGTAGTCAGCATCCCATAATCCACCAGCCTGACAAGTAATCACTGATACACCTGATAATCTATATCCCTCGTCACATGTAAAATTCACATTGCTGCCAAAAGTGAAGGAAGAGAAAGAAAATGCGCCGTTACTAATCTCAGAATCAAATATTTCAGGACAGGAAACAATGTTGCAAATTGGAATAGTGTCGCTCCAGAAGCCTGATGCCAAACAAGTTACGTTGTCCGATCCTGCTAGAGAGTAACCAATGTTACATGTAAACTTTGATACGCTGCCATATTCTCGAGATTTAGAGAAGATTATCCCAAACTCCAAATTAGCCAACTCGGGACATGTTACGATATTACAGAGCGGATAGCTTGCATTCCATGATCCAACTGACGTACATTGGACAGTTCTAGATCCAGACATAATATATCCTTCACGACAACCTAAGTCAACCAAACTACCGTATGAAAACGAAGAGCCCTGGATTATGCCATTGGGAACATCTGACGCCAATATTTCAGGACACGAAATAATTTCACAGCGGGGCATGACATTACTCCAATTCCCATGTGACAAGCACGTCAAGTTCGAGACGCCTACCACCGAATATCCTGAGTCACAATAGAAATATGCGTAGCTGCCATATTCGTTAGAGTCCGCCTCTACTCTGCCATACTGCAATGGTGCCAATTTAGGGCATGTAACAATGTCACATACTGGATAACTATCATCCCATGCTCCTAACGGTGTGCATGTCAGAGAAGAAGACCCGGATAAGGTATACCCTGTTTCACACGTAAAATTCAAAATCGTGCCGTACGTAAAAACACCAGAGCTAAATACGGCGTGTGGTACATCATCCGTTGAAAGCGGTGGACATGTCACTATAGTACATGAAAAGTTTGTACTAGACCAGCTTCTGTTTGCCTGACACACGATGTCCTCACGGCCGTCTGCAATGTATCCTATTTCACACGAATAAACCACTACGTCCTCAAAGAGGAAGCTGGTTGTTCTAGATAGATACGTGTGCTCAATTGCAGGTGGCTTCCCACAGAAACCCGGGTGCAAGACCGGTCAATACCCGACCACGTGGCGTCCGCTTGGCATGTACTCTCTTCCTCACCCAAAAGCTCGTATCCTGGGTTGCACATAAATGTCAAGACGGCTTTGTACTCTGCTGAATGTCCTTCTATATTGCCATTTTCAAAGAACGGTAATTCCGGACAGATAATACTCAAGCATTCAGGTATCCATTCCGTCCACGTAGATGTTTCTGTACAATAGCGAGCGTTGTCTCCCTCTACATAGTACCCGGGCTCACATTCGTACACGACTTCATCCCCGTAGCCGTA
>JAXRKP010002608.1:0-2500 GCA_037039925.1 Doris montereyensis | reverse complement strand
GTGATTATTTGTTAACATTTTCTTGTCTTGTGACTACGTTTATTTACGGACTTGTCAACAAATGATAGAAAACATCAAACCTACAATTAAGTGCATCTAAGGCCGTGCGACTGTACGTTTCGTGTGTTAAAATTAAATGACATCAAAACGATGCGACAAGACACATGTGTAACGTTTCATAGACCGAGACGTTAACGTTGTTGTAGTCGTCATTTTTTATTTGATGTTACCCACATCCACAACTAAGGTGATTTTGAGGTTTTGGATTGGATTTTTTGAATTTTTCCCGGACTGTCCTGTAAACAGCCAAGGGATCTTTTACTTGCACATGCTGAAATGTCATCTGCACATGAGACATCCTTCTTTTTATCGTCCATCTCCGATGGTTATTAGGTGTCGATCCACCCAGCTATCATCAAGCGAGTGAAGTTTTAATCCAAAATACTCGAGCAACATTTTATTAATTTGCCGGGGCTTAAATTGACGACATTCTCGTTGAAAAATTACATCTTACCTCTGGATCACCGAATCCCTCTCTGGCTGATACATACCGATGATTCCCCGGGTATATTCGATCCAAACCTTGCGAATCCTACCTGATGGATTATCATTATTATCTTTGTAATCGATTATGGCAATTGGAATCGGTGCCGGCACTTTGCCCTTACCTAACGATGGAATCCACTGAAATATCCTTGTAATCGATTATGGCATTTGAAGTCGGTGCCGGCATTTTGCCCTTACCTAACGATGGAATCCATTAAATATCCTTGTAATCGATTATGGCATTTGGAATCGGTGCCGGCACTTTGCCCTTACCTAACGATGGAACCCATTAAGAGATCTTTGTAATCAATTATGGCATATTAGAATCGGTGCCGGTACTTTGCCCTTACCTAACGATGCATTATTAAGAGATCTTTATTATCGATTATGGCAATTGGAATCCGGTATTATTATTATTATTATTATTATGGAACCCATTGAGAGATCTTTGTAATCGATTATGGCAATTGGAATCGGTGCCGGTACAATTATACATATTACACCCACGATGGAACCTACGGAGAGATCCTTGTAATCGATTATGGCATTTGGAATCGGTGCTGGCCCTTGCACTTACCTTTTCAATGGAACCCACTGAGAGATCCTTGTAATCGATTGTGGCATTTGGAATCGGTGTCGGCTCTTCGCATTTGGTACGTTTGCACAGAGGCAACGTGTCACTCCATAAGCTATCAGCCTGACATGTCCTCACATCGACTCCTACCATCACGTAATCAGAGACACGAATACCGAGCGATACTGGGTAGTAACAGTATCGAAGTCAATAGATCCTTTGGGGGACAGTGAAATAGAAAATTGTTATGAGTTTCATATACCGATTATAAGTTATGATGATTGATTTAGACATCATTTCATACTTTACTATCTTACTGTATTTTACCATCAGCTTTGTTGCTTCGATTGTATATCAAAAGTTAACAGACCTTTCATTGATATACAACAGACTATGAAGGTAGTAGAAGGCGAAGTTGTATATTAAAAGTTAACAGACCTTTCATTGATATTGAGAGAGAGAGAGAGAGAGAGAGAGAGAGAGAGAGAGAGAGAGAGAGAAGAGAGAGAGAGAGAGAGAGAGAGAGAGAGAGAGAGAGAGAGAGAGAGAAAGAGAGAGAGATGGAGAGATGGAGAGAAAGAGAGACAGAGACGAGACAGAAAGATAAACTATGTACGTTGCGCTTCTGTGATGAGATCAACGTTGACGATATGGATCAAACTTTCAAACAATGACTCATACAACAATAATTTAAAAATTACTAAGAAAAAAAAACTAAGCTCACCGTGAGAAGGCGGATAGAGGTCAGACAGGTAACTATATCACAAACCGGAGGCTCAGGTGACTATGTTCAAGCCTGTACACACGAACTGACTGGCCGACCAGTGTGTAGCCAGGTGTTACACATGTACTCAATGGTGCTGTTGAAGACCAGCTTAGGAGTATTGGAGTAGGTGGCATTGGGAACATAATCTGGGGCAGGGACAGGGTCTCCGTTCGCACGTGGGCAGCCTGGCGTCCACTGACCACTAGCCTCACATGTGAGAACGCCCTGACCCCTTCAGGATATATCCGTTGACACACGAGTAGATGACATTGTTGGAGTAAATCGTGCCTTGGACTGCGGCTGTTCCGGAGGCGATCACCGGTGGTTTTCCGCAGTTGACTGGAGGCACGAGGGTCGTTATCACTCCATGTTGCGTTCTCCTGGCATTTTTCTCTCAGCCGGTCCATCCCTGATAGCCTGGATCACACTGGTAAGTAACCACAGAAGTAAGGTGCTAATCGTCTCCAACAGAGGCACCAAACAGCACCGCAGGCGGAACCTTGCAGTTTACTGACGACACCGAAAGGAGTATCGTGACCAGTCACCCAATCCACCACAGGTGACCGTGTTTTTACCGGCTCCTTTGTATCCAGGATCACAGGAGTAGATGACCT
>JAXRKP010002607.1:5000-43587 GCA_037039925.1 Doris montereyensis | reverse complement strand
GAATGAAGTCAGTACTATGACAATGAATGAAGTCAGTACTATGACATGACAATGAATGAAGTCAGTACTATGACAATGAATGAAGTCAGTACTATGACAATGAATGAAGTCAGTACTATGACATGACAATGAATGAAGTCAGTACTATGACAATGAATGAAGTCAGTACTATGACAATGAATGAAGTCAGTACTATGACAATGAATGAAGTCAGTACTATGACAATGAATGAAGTCAGTACTATGACAATGAATGAAGTCAGTACTATGACAATGAATAAAGTCAGTACTATGACAATGAATGAAGTCAGTACTATGACAATGAATAAAGTCAGCACTATGACAATGAATGAAGTCAGTACTATGACAATGAATGAAGTCAGTACTATGACAATGAATGAAGTCAGTACTATGACAATGAATGAAGTCAGTACTATGACAATGAATGAAGTCAGTACTATGACAATGAATGAAGTCAGTACTATGACAATGAATGAAGTCAGCACTATGACAATGAATGAAGTCAGTACTATGACAATGAATGAAGTCAGTACTATGACAATGAATGAAGTCAGTACTATGACAATGAATGAAGTCAGTACTATGACAATGAATGAAGTCAGTACTATGACAATGAATAAAGTCAGTACTATGACAATGAATGAAGTCAGTACTATGACAATGAATGAAGTCAGTACTATGACAATGAATGAAGTCAGCACTATGACAATGAATGAAGTCAGTACTATGACAATGAATGAAGTCAGTACTATGACAATGAATAAAGTCAGTACTATGACAGACATGAATAGAAGTCAGTACTATGACAATGAATAAAGTCAGTACTATGACAATGAATAAAGTCAGCACTATGACAATGAATGAAGTCAGTACTGAAATGAATAAGTCAGTACTATGGCGACAATGAATGAAGTCAGTACTATGACATGACCAATGAATAAAGTCAGCACTATGACAATGAATAAGTCAGCACTATGACAATGAATAAGTCAGTATGACATGATGACAATGAATAACGTCAGTACTATGACAATGAATAAAGTCAGTACTATGACAATGAATAAAGTCAGTACTATGACAATGAATAAAGTCAGTACTATGACAATGAATAAAGTCAGTACTGTGACAATGAATAAAGTCAGCACTATGACAACAATGAATAAAGTCAGTACTATGACAATGAATAAAGTCAGCACTATGACAATGAATGAAGTCAGTACTATGACATGAACAAAGTCAGTACTATGACAATGACAACGAATAAAGTCAGTACTATGACAATGAATAAAGTCAGTACTATGACAATGAATAAAGTCAGCACTATGACAATGAATGAAGTCAGTACTATGACAATGAATAAAGTCAGCACTATGACAATGAATGAAGTCAGTACTATGACAATGAATAAAGTCAGACATGACAATGAATAAAGTCAATACTATGACAATGAATAAAGTCAGTACCATGACAATGAATAAAGTCAGTACTATGACAATAAATGAATAACGTCAGTACTATGACAATGAATAAAGTCAGTACTATGACAATGAATAAAGTCAGTACTATGACAATGAATAAAGTCAGTACTATGACAATGAATAAAGTCAGTACTATGACAATAAATAAAGTCAGTACTATGACAATGAATAAAGTCAACACTATGACAATGAATAAAGTCAGTACTATGACAATGAATGTCAGTACCATGACAATGAATGAAGTCAGTACTATGACATGACAATGAATAAAGTCAGTACTATGACAATGAATAAAGTCAGTACTATGACAATGATTGAAGTCAGTACTATGACAATGAATGACGTCAACACTATGACAATGAATAAAGTCAGTACTATGACAATGAGTAAAGTCAGTACTATGACAATGAATGAAGTCAGTATGACAATGAATGAAGTCAGTACTATGACAATGAATAAAGTCATACCATGACAATGAATGAAGTCAATACTATGACAATGAATAAAGTCAGTACTATGACAATGAATAAAGTCAGTACTATGACAATGAAATAAAGTCAGTATTATGACAATGAATAAAGTCAGCACTATGACAATGAATAAAGTCAGTACTATGACAATGAATAAAGTCAGTACTATGACAATGAATAAAGTCAGTACTATGACAATGAATAAAGTCAGTACTATGACACGAATAAAGTCAGTACTATGACAATGAATAAAGTCAGTACTATGACAATGAATGAAGTCAGTACTATGACAATGAATGAAGTCAGTACTATGACAACAATGAATGAAGTCAGCACTATGACAATGAATGAAGTCAGTACTATGACAATGAATGAAGTCAGTACTGTATGACAATGAATGAAGTCAGCATTATGACAATGAATGAAGTCAGTACTATGACAATGAATGAAGTCAGTACTATGACAATGAATGAAGTCAGTACTATGACAATGAATGAAGTCAGTACTATGACAATGAATGAAGTCAGTACTATGACAATGAATGAAGTCAGTACTATGACGAATAAAGTCAGCACTATGACAATGAATAAAGTCAGCACTATGACAATGAATAAAGTCAGTACTATGACAATGAATGAAGTCAGTACTATGACAATGAATGAAGTCAGCACTATGACAATGAATGAAGTCAGTACTATGACAATGAATGAAGTCAGTACTATGACAATGAATGAAGTCAGTACTATGACAATGAATAAAGTCAGTACTATGACATGGCATGAATGAAGTCAGTACTATGACAATGAATAAAGTCAGTACTATGACAATGAATAAAGTCAGTACTATGACAATGAATGAAGTCAGTACTATGACAATGAATGAAGTCAGTACTATGACAATGAATGAAGTCAGTACTATGACATGACAATGAATGAAGTCAGTACTATGACAATGAATAAAGTCAGTACTATGACAATGAATGAAATCAGCACTATGACAATGAATAAAGTCAGTACTATGACATGACAATGAATAAAGTCAGTACTATGACAATGAATGAAGTCAGCACTATGACAATGAATGAAATCAACACTATGACAATGAATGAAGTCAGTACTATGACAATGAATGAATGGTCAGTACTATGACATGACAATGAATGAAGTCACTATGACAATGAATAAAGTCAGTACTATGACAATGAAATGAATGAAGACAGTACTAAGTCAGACTGTGACAATGAATGAAGTCAGTACTATGACATGACAATGAATGAAGTCAGTACTATGACAATGAAATGAAGTCAGTACTATGACATGACAATGAATGAAATCAGTACTATGACAATGAATGAAGTCAGTACTATGACAATGAATGAAGTCAGTACTATGACAATGAATGAAGTCGGCATTATGATAATGAATGAAGTCAGTACTATGACAATGAATGAAGTCAGCACCATGACAATGAATGAAGTCAGCACTATGACAATGAATGAAGTCAGTACTATGACAACAATGAATAAAGTCAGTACTATGACAATGAATGAAGTCAGCACTATGACAATGAATAAAGTCAGCACTATGACAATGAATGAAGTCAGTACTATGACATGACAACGAATAAAGTCAGTACTATGACAATGAATAAAGTCAGTACTATGACAATGAATGAAGTCAGCACTATGACAATGAATGAAGTCAGCACTATGACAATGAATAAAGTCAGCACTATGACAATGAATAAAGTCAGTACTATGACAATGAATAAAGTCAGCACTATGACAATGAATAAAGTCAGCACTATGACAATGAATAAAGTCAGTACTATGACAACGAATGAATAACGTCAGTACTATGACAATGAATGAAGTCAGTACTATGACAATGAATGAAGTCAGTACAATGAATACATGACAATGAATGAAGTCAGCACTATGACAATGAATAAAGTCAGTACTATGACAATGAATGAAGTCAACACTATGACAATGACAATATGAAATGAAGTCAGCACTATGACAATGAATGAAGTCAGTACTATGACAATGAATAAAGTCAGTACTATGACAATGAATAAAGTCAATACTATGACAATGAATAAAGTCAGTACTGTATGACAATGAATAAAGTCAGCACTATGACAATGAATAAAGTCAGTACTATGACAATGAGTAAAGTCAGTACCATGACAATGAATAAAGTCAATGAATAAAGTCAGTACTATGACAATGAATAAAGTCCATGACAATGAATAAAGACTAATGAATAAAGTCAGTACCATGACAATGAATAAAGTCAGTACTATGACAATAAATAAAGTCAGTACTATGACAATGAATAAAGTCAGTGCTATGACAATGAATGAAGTCAGTACTATGACAATGAATAAAGTCAAGTACTATGACAATGAATGAAGTCAGTACTATGACAATGAATGAAGTCAGTACTATGACAATGAATAAAGTCAGTACTATGACAATGAATGACGTCTGCATTATGACAATGAATGAAGTCAGTACTATGACAATGAATGAAGTCAGTACTATGACAATGAATGAAGTCAGCACTATGACAATGAATGAAGTCAGTACTATGACAATGAATAAAGTCAGTACTATGACAATGAATGAAGTCAGTACTATGACAATGAATGAAGTCAGCACTATGACAATGAATGAAGTCAGTACTATGACAATGAATAAAGTCAGTACTATGACAACGAATGAAGTCAGTACTATGACAATGAATGAAGTCAGTATTATGATAATGAAAGAAGTCAGCACTATGACAATGAATGAAGTCAGTACTATGACAATGAATAAAGTCAGTACTATGACAATGAATAAAGTCAGTACTATGACAATGAATGAAGTCAGCATTATGAATGAAGTCAGTACTATGATGACAATGAATGAAGTCAGTACTATGACATGACAAGGAATGAAGTCAGTACTATGACAATGAATGAAGTCAGCACTATGACATGGCAATGAATGAAGTCAGCACTATGACAATGAATGAAGTCAGTACTATGACGACAAGGAATGAAGTCAGTACTATGACAATGAATGAAGTCAGTACTATGACAATGAATAAAATCAGCACTATGACAATGAATGAAGTCAGTACTATGACAACAATGAATAAAGTCAGTACTATGACAATGAATGAAGTCAGCACTATGACAATGAATGAAATCAACACTATGACAATGAATGAAGTCAGTACTATGACATGGCAATGAATAAAGTCAGTACTATGACATGACAATATGAATGAAGTCAGTACTATGACAATGAATAAAGTCAGTACTATGACATGACAATGAATGAAGTCAGTACTATGACATGACAATGAATGAAGTCAGTACTATGACAATGAATGAAGTCAGTACTATGACAATGAATGAAGTCAGCACTATGACAATGAATGAAGTCAGTACTATGACAATGAATGAAGTCAGTACTATGACAACGAATGAAGTCAGTACTATGACAATGAATGAAGTCAGCATTATGATAATGAATGAAGTCAGTACTATGACAATGAATGAAGTCAGTACTATGACAATGAATGAAGTCAGCACTATGACAATGAATAAAGTCAGTACTATGACATGACAATGAATGAAGTCAGTACTATGACAATGAATGAAGTCAGCACTATGACAATGAATGAAGTCAGCACTATGACAATGAATGAAGTCAGTACTATGACAATGAATGAAGTCAGTAGAATGACAGTACTATGACAATGAATAAAGTCAGCACTATGACAATGAATGAAGTCAGTACTATGACAATGAATGAAGTCAGCACTATGACAATGAATAAAGTCAGCACTATGACAATGAATAAAGTCAGTACTATGACAATGAATGAAGTCAGCACTATGACAATGAATAAAGTCAGCACTATGACAATGAATAAAGTCAGTACTATGACAATGAATGAAGTCAGTACTATGACAATGAATGAAGTCAGTACTATGACAATGAATGAAGTCAGTACTATGACATGACAATGTATGAAGTCAGCACTATGACAATGAATAAAGTCAGTACTATGACAATTAATGAAGTCAGTACTATGACATGACAATGAATGAAGTCAGCACTATGACAATGAATGAAGTCAGGACTATGACAATGAATGAAGTCAGTACTATGACAATGAATGAAGTCAGTACTATGACAATGAATGAAGTCAGTACTATGACAATGAATGAAGTCAGTACTATGACATGACAATGAATAAAGTCAGTACTATGACAATGAATAAAGTCAGCACTATGACAATGAATAAAGTCAGTACTATGACAATGAATAAAGTCAGTACTATGACATTGAATGAAGTCAGCACTATGACAATGAATGAAGTCAGCACTATGACAATGAATGAAGTCAGTACTATGACAATGAATGACGTCAGTACTATGACAATGAATGACGTCAGCACTATGACAATGAATGAAGTCAGTACTATGACAATGAATGAAGTCAGCACTATGACAATGAATAAAGTCAGTACTATGACAATGAATGAAGTCAGTACTATGACAATGAATGAAGTCAGTACTATGACAATGAATGAAGTCAGTACTATGACAATGAATGAAGTCAGTACTATGACAATGAATGAAGTCAGTACTATGACAATGAATGAAGTCAGTACTATGACAATGAATAAAGTCAGTACTATGACAAAGAATGAAGTCAGTACTATGACAATGAATGAAGTCAGTACTATGACAATGAATGAAGTCAGTACTATGACAATGAATGAAGTCAGTACTATGACAATGAAAGAAGTCAGCACTATGACAATGAATAAAGTCAGCACTATGACAATGAATGAAGTCAGTACTATGACAATGAATGAAGTCAGTACTATGACAATGAATGAAGTCAGTACTATGACAATGAATAAAGTCAGTACTATGACAATGAATGAAGTCAGTACTATGACATGACAATGAATAAAGTCAGTACTATGACAATGAATAAAGTCAGTACTATGACAATGAATAAAGTCAGCACTATGACAATGAATGAAGTCAGTACTATGACAATGAATAAAGTCAGTACTATGACAATGAATAAAGTCAGTACTATGACATGACAATGAATAAAGTCAGCACTATGACAATGAATAAAGTCAGCACTATTACATTGAATAAAGTCAGTACTATGACATGACAATGAATAACGTCAATACTATGACAATGAATAAAGTCAGTACTATGACAATGAATAAAGTCAGTACTATGACAATGAATAAAGTCAGTACTATGACAATGAATAAAGTCAGTACTATGACAATGAATAAAGTCAGTACTGTGACAATGAATAAAGTCAGCACTATGACAATGAATAAAGTCAGTACTATGACAATGAATAAAGTCAGTACCATGACAATGAATGAAGTCAGTACTATGACAATGAATAAAGTCAGTACTATGACAATGAATCAAGTCAGTACCATGACAATGAATGAAGTCAGTACTATGACAATGAATAAAGTCAGCACTATGACAATGAATAAAGTCAGTACTATGACAATGAATAAAGTCAGTACCATGACAATGAATAAAGTCAGTACTATGACAATGAATAAAGTCAGTACTATGACAATGAATAAAGTCAGTACCATGACAATGAATAAAGTCAATACTATGACAATGAATAAAGTCAGTACCATGACAATGAATAAAGTCAGTACTATGACAATGATAAATAAAGTCAGTACTATGACAATGAATGAATGAAGTCAGTACTATGACAATGAATAAAGTCAGTACTATGACAATGAATAAAGTCAGTACTATGACAATGAATGAAGTCAACACTATGACAATAAATGAAGTCAGTACTATGACATGGCAATGAATGAAGTCAGTACTATGACATGACAATGAATGAAGTCAGTACTATGACAATGAATAAAGTCAGTACTATGACATGACAATGAATGAAGTCAGTACTATGACATGACAATGAATGAAGTCAGTACTATGACAATGAATGAAGTCAGTACTATGACAATGAATAAAGTCAGTACTATGACAATGAATGAAGTCAGTACTATGACAATGAATGAAGTCAGTACTATGACAATGAATGAAGTCAGTACTATGACAATGAATAAAGTCAGTACTATGACATGAAATGAAAAAAAGTCAGTACTATGACATGACAATGAATGAAGTCAGTGCTATGACAATGAATGAAGTCAGTACTATGACAATGAATGAAGTCAGTACTATGACAATGAATGAAGTCAGCACTATGACAATGAATGAAGTCAGTACTATGACAATGAATGAAGTCAGTACTATGACAATGAATGAAGTCAGCACTATGACAATGAATGAAGTCAGTACTATGACAATGAATAAAGTCAGTACTATGACAATGAATGAAGTCAGTACTATGACAATGAATGAAGTCAGTACTATGACAATGAATGAAGTCAGTACTATGACAATGAATGAAGTCAGCACTATGACAATGAATGAAGTCAGTACTATGACAATGAATGAAGTCAGTACTATGACAATGAATGAAGTCAGTACTATGACAATGAATGAAGTCAGCACTATGACAATGAATGAAGTCAGTACTATGACAATGAATGAAGTCAGTACTATGACAATGAATGAAGTCAGTACTATGACAATGAATGAAGTCAGTACTATGACAATGAATGAAGTCAGTACTATGACAATGAATAAAGTCAGTACTATGACAACGAATGAAGTCAGTACTATGACAATGAATGAAGTCAGCATTATGATAATGAATGAAGTCAGTACTATGACAATGAATGAAGTCAGTACTATGACAATGAATGAAGTCAGGACAATGAATAAAGTCAGACTATGACATGAAAATGAATGAAGTCAGTACTATGACAATGAATAAAGTCAGTACTATGACATGACAATGAATGAAGTCAGTACTATGACAATGAATGAAGTCAGCACTATGACAATGAATGAAGTCAGCATTATGACAATGAATGAAGTCAGTACTATGACAATGAATGAAGTCAGCATTATGACAATGAATGAAGTCAGTACTATGACAATGAATGAAGTCAGTACTATGACAATGAATGAAGTCAGTACTATGACAATGAATGAAGTCAGTACTATGACAATGAATGAAGTCAGTACTATGACAATGAATGAAGTCAGTACTATGACAATGAATGAAGTCAATACTATGACAATGAATGAAGTCAGTACTATGACATGACAATGAATAAAGTCAGTACTATGACAATGAATAAAGTCAACTATCACAATGAATGAAGTCAGTACTATGACAATGAATGAAGTCAGCACTATCACAATGAATGAAGTCAGCACTATCACAATGAATGAAGTCAGTACTATGACAATGAATAAAGTCAGTACTATGACAATGAATAAAGTCAGTACTATGACAATGAATAAAGTCAGTACTATGACAATGAATAAAATCAGCACTATGACAATGAATAAAGTCAGTACTATGAAGTCAGTATGACAATGAATAAAGTCAGTACTATGACAATGAATGAAGTCAGCACTATGACAATGAATGAAGTCAACACTATGACAATGAATGAAGTCAGTACTATGACATGGCAATGAATGAAGTCAGTACTATGACATGACAATGAATGAAGTCAGTACTATGACAATGAATAAAGTCAGTCTATGACATGACAATGAATGAAGTCAGTACTATGACATGACAATGAATGAAGTCAGTACTATGACAATGAATAAAGTCAGTACTGAATGAAGTCAACTATGACAATGAATAAAGTCAGTACTATGACAATGAATGAAGTCAGTACTATGACAATGAATGAAGTCAGTACTATGACAATGAATGAAGTCAGTACTATGACAATGAATAAAGTCAGTACTATGACATGACAATGAATAAAGTCAGTACTATGACATGACAATGAATGAAGTCAGTACTATGACAATGAATGAAGTCAGCATTATGATAATGAATGAAGTCAGTACTATGACAATGAATGAAGTCAGTACTATGACAATGAATGAAGTCAGCACTATGACAATGAATAAAGTCAGTACTATGACATGACAATGAATGAAGTCAGTACTATGACAATGAATAAAGTCAGTACTATGACAATGACAATGAATGAAGTCAGTACTATGACAATGAATGAAGTCAATGAATGAAGTCACTATGACAATGAATGAAGTCAGCACTATGACAATGAATGAAGTCAGTACTATGACAATGAATGAAGTCAGTACTATGACAATATGACAATGAATAAAGTCAGCACTATGACAATGAATGAAGTCAGTACTATGACAATGAATGAAGTCAGTACTATGACAATGAATGAAGTCAGTACTATGACATGACAATGAATAAAGTCAGTACTATGACAATGAATGAAGTCAGTACTATGACAATGAATAAAGTCAGCACTATGACATGACAATGAATGAAGTCAGTACTATGACAATGAATGAAGTCAGTACTATGACAATGAATGAAGTCAGCACTATGACAATGCATGAAGTCAGTACTATGACAATGAATGAAGTCAGTACTATGACAACGAATGAAGTCAGTACTATGACAATGAATGAAGTCAGCATTATGATAATGAATGAAGTCAGTACTATGACAATGAATGAAGTCAGTACTATGACAATGAATGAAGTCAGCACTATGACAATGAATGAAGTCAGTACTATGACAATGAATGAAGTCAGTACTATGACATGACAATGAATAAAGTCAGTACTATGACAATGAATGAAGTCAGCACTATGACAATGAATGAAGTCAGTACTATGACAATGAATGAAGTCAGTACTATCACAATGAATGAAGTCAGCACTATCACAATGAATGAAGTCAGTACTATGACAATGAATAAAGTCAATATGACAATGAAGTCAGTACTATGACAATGAATAAAGTCAGTACTATGACAATGAATAAAATCAGCACTATGACAATGAATAAAGTCAGTACTCTGACATGACAATGAATAAAGTCAGTACTATGACAATGAATGAAGTCAGCACTATGACAATGAATGGAGACAACACTATGACAATGAATGAAGTCAGTACTATGACATGGCAATGAATGAAGTCAGTACTATGACATGACAATGAATGAAGTCAGTACTATGACAATGAATAAAGTCAGTACTATGACATGACAATGAATAAAGTCAGTACTATGACATGACAATGAATGAAGTCAGTACTATGACAATGAATGAATTCAGTACTATGACAATGAATGAAGTCAGTACTATGACAATGAATGAAGTCAGTACTATGACAATGAATGAAGTCAGTACTATGACAATGAATGAAGTCAGTACTATGACAATGAATGAACTCAGCACTATGACAATGAATGAAGTCAGTACTATGACAATGAATAAAGTCAGTACTATGACAATGAATGAAGTCAGTACTATGACAATGAATGAAGTCAGTACTATGACAATGAATGAAGTCAGTACTATGACAATGAATGAAGTCAGCACTGTGACAATGAATGAAGTCAGTACTATGACAATGAATGAAGTCAGTACTATGACAATGAATGAAGTCAGTACTATGACAATGAATGAAGTCAGCACTATGACAATGAATGAAGTCAGTACTATGACAATGAATGAAGTCAGTACTATGACAATGAATGAAGTCAGTACTATGACAATGAATGAAGTCAGTACTATGACAATGAATGAAGTCAGCACTATGACAATGAATAAAGTCAGTACTATGACATGACAATGAATGAAGTCAGTACTATGACAATGAATAAAGTCAGTACTATGACATGACAATGAATGAAGTCAGTACTATGACAATGAATGAAGTCAGCACTATGACAATGAATGAAGTCAGCACTATGACAATGAATGAAGTCAGTACTATGACAATGAATGAAGTCAGTACTATGACAATGTATAAAGTCAGCACTATGACAATGAATGAAGTCAGTACTATGACAATGAATGAAGTCAGTACTATGACATGACAATGAATAAAGTCAGTACTATGACAATGAATGAAGTCAGTACTATGACAATGAATAAAGTCAGCACTATGACATGACAATGAATGAAGTCAGTACTATGACAATGAATGAAGTCAGTACTATGACAATGAATGAAGTCAGCACTATGACAATGAATGAAGTCAGTACTATGACAATGAATAAAGTCAGTACTATGACAATGAATGAAGTCAGTACTATGACAATGAATGAACTCAGCATAATGATAATGAATGAAGTCAGTACTATGACAATGAATAAAGTCAGTACTATGACAATGAATGAAGTCACCACTATGACAATGAATGAAGTCAGTACTATGACAATGACAATGAATAAAGTCAGTACTATGACAATGAATAAAGTCAGTACTATGACAATGAATGAAGTCAGTACTATGACAATGAATAAAGTCAGTACTATGACAATGAATAAAGTCAGTACTATGACAATGAATGAAGTCAGTACTATGACAATGAATGAAGTCAGTACTATGACAATGAATAAAGTCAGTACTATGACAATGAATGAAGTCAGTACTATGACAATGAATGAAGTCAGCACTATGACAATGAATAAAGTCAGTACTATGACAATGAATAAAGAAGTCAGCACTATGACAATGAATAAAGTCAGTACTATGACAATGAATAAAGTCAGTACTATGACAATGAATGAAGTCAGTACTATGACAATGAATAAAGTCAGTACTATGACAATGAATAAAGTCAGTACTATGACAATGAATGAAGTCAGTACTATGACAATGAATAAAGTCAGTACTATGACAATGAATGAAGTCAGTACTATGACATGACAATGAATGAAGTCAGCACTATGACAATGAATAAAGTCAGTACTATGACAATGAATGAAGTCAGTACTATGACAATGAATAAAGTCAGTACTATGACAATGAATGAAGTCAGTACTATGACAATGAATGAAGTCAGTACTATGACAATGAATGAAGTCAGTACTATGACAATGAATGAAGTCAGTACTATGACAATGAATAAAGTCAGTACTATGACAATGAATGAAGTCAGTACTATGACAATGATGACAATATGACAATGATGAGTCAGTACTATGACAAATAAAGTCAATGAATGAAGTCAGTACTATGACAATGAATGAAGTCAGTACTATGACAATGAATGAAGTCAGCACTATGACAATGAATAAAGTCAGTACTATGACAATGAATGAAGTCAGTACTATGACAATGAATGAAGTCAGTACTATGACAATGAATGAAGTCAGTACTATGACAATGAATGAAGTCAGTACTATGACAATGAATGAAGTCAGTACTATGACAATGAATGAAGTCAGTACTATGACAATGAATGAAGTCAGTACTATGACAATGAATGAAGTCAGCACTATGACAATGAATGAAGTCAGTACTATGACAATGAATGAAGTCAGTACTATGACAATGAATGAAGTCAGTACTATGACAATGAATGAAGTCAGCACTATGACAATGAATGAAGTCAGTACTATGACAATGAATGAAGTCAGCACTATGACAATGAATGAAGTCAGTACTATGACAATGAATAAAGTCAGTACTATGACAATGAATGAAGTCAGTACTATGACAAATGAATGAAGTCAGCACTATGACAATGAATGAAGTCAGTACTATGACATGACAATGAATGAAGTCAGCACTATGACAATGAGTGAAGTCAGTACTATGACATGACAATGAATGAAATCAGCACTATGACAATGAATGAAGTCAGTACTATGACATGACAATGAATGAAGTCAGCACTACGACAAAGAATGAAGTCAGTACTATGACATGACAATGAATGAAGTCAGTACTATGACAATGAATGAAGTCAGCACCATGACAATGAATGAAGTCAGCACTATGACAATGAATGAAGTCAGTACTATGACAATGAATAAAGTCAGTACTATGACAATGAATAAAGTCAGCACTATGACAATGAATAAAGTCAGCACTATGACAATGAATGAAGTCAGTACTATGACATGACAATGAATAAAGTCAGTACTATGACAATGAATAAAGTCAGTACTATGACAATGAATAAAGTCAGCACTATGACAATGAATGAAGTCAGTACTATGACAATGAATAAAGTCAGCACTATGACAATGAATGAAGTCAGTACTATGACATGACAATGAATAAAGTCAGCACTATGACAATGAATAAAGTCAGTACTATGACAATGAATAAAGTCAGTACTATGACATGATAATGAATAACGTCAGTACTATGACAATGAATAAAGTCAGTACTATGACAATGAATAAAGTCAGTACTATGACAATGAATAAAGTCAGTACTATGACAATGAATAAAGTCAGTACTATGACAATGAATAAAGTCAGTACTATGACAATGAATAAAGTCAACACTATGACAATGAATAAAGTCAGTACTATGACAATGAATAAAGTCAGTACCATGACAATGAATGAAGTCAGTACTATGACAATGAATAAAGTCAGTACTATGACAATGAATAAAGTCAGTACTATGACAATGAATAAAGTCAGTACTATGACAATGAATAAAGTCAGTACTATGACAATGAATAAAGTCAGTACTATGACAATGAATAAAGTCAGTACTATGACAATGAATAAAGTCAGTACTATGACAATGAATAAAGTCAGTACCATGACAATGAATAAAGTCAATACTATGACAATGAATAAAGTCAGTACCATGACAATGAATAAAGTCAATGACAATAAATAAAGTCAGTACTATGACAATGAATAAAGTCAGTACTATGACAATGAATAAAGTCAGTACTATGACAATGAATAAAGTCAGTACTATGACAATGAATAAAGTCAGTACCATGACAATGAATAAAGTCTGTACTATGACAATGAATAAAGTCAGTACTATGACAATGAATAAAGTCAGTACTATGACAATGAATAAAGTCAGTACTATGACAATGAATGAAGTCAGTACTATGACAATGAATGAAGTCAGTACTATGACAATGAATGAAGTCAGTACTATGACAATGAATGAAGTCAGTACTATGACAATGAATGACGTCTGCATTATGACAATGAATGAAGTCAGTACTATGACAATGAATGAAGTCAGTACTATGACAATGAATGAAGTCAGCACTATGACAATGAATGAAGTCAGTACTATGACAATGAATGAAGTCAGTACTATGACAATGAATGAAGTCAGTACTATGACAATGAATGAAGTCAGCACTATGACAATGAATGAAGTCAGTACTATGACAATGAATAAAGTCAGTACTATGACAACGAATGAAGTCAGTACTATGACAATGAATGAAATCAGCATTATGATAATGAAAGAAGTCAGTACTATGACAATGAATGAAGTCAGTACTATGACAATGAATGAAGTCAGCACTATGACAATGAATAAAGTCAGTACTATGACATGACAATGAATGAAGTCAGTACTATGACAATGAATAAAGTCAGTACTATGACATGACAAGGAATGAAGTCAGTACTATGACAATGAATGAAGTCAGCACTATGACAATGAATGAAGTCAGCACTATGACAATGAATGAAGTCAGTACTATGACAATGAATGAAGTCAGTACTACGACAATGAATAAAGTCAGTACTATGACAATGAATAAAATCAGCACTATGACAATGAATAAAGTCAGTACTATGACATGACAATGAATAAAGTCAGTACTATGACAATGAATGAAGTCAGCACTATGACAATGAATGAAATCAACACTATGACAATGAATGAAGTCAGTACTATGACATGGCAATGAATGAAGTCAGTACTATGACATGACAATGAATGAAGTCAGTACTATGACAATGAATAAAGTCAGTACTATGACATGACAATGAATGAAGTCAGTACTATGACATGACAATGAATGAAGTCAGTACTATGACAATGAATGAAGTCAGTACTATGACAATGAATAAAGTCAGTACTATGACAATGAATGAAGTCAGTACTATGACAATGAATGAAGTCAGTACTATGACAATGAATGAAGTCAGTACTATGACAATGAATAAAGTCAGTACTATGACATGACAATGAATAAAGTCAGTACTATGACATGACAATGAATGAAGTCAGTACTATGACAATGAATGAAGTCAGTACTATGACAATGAATGAAGTCAGTACTATGACAATGAATGAAGTCAGTACTATGACAATGAATGAAGTCAGTACTATGACAATGAATGAAGTCAGCACTATGACAATGAATGAAGTCAGTACTATGACAATGAATGAAGTCAGTACTATGACAATGAATAAAGTCAGTACTATGACAATGAATGAAGTCAGTACTATGACAATGAATGAAGTCAGTACTATGACAATGAATAAAGTCAGTACTATGACAATGAATGAAGTCAGTACTATGACAATGAATGAAGTCAGTACTATGACAATGAATGAAGTCAGTACTATGACAATGAATGAAGTCAGTCTATGACAATGAATGAAGTCTATGACAATGAATGTTAGCACTATGACAATGAATGAAGTCAGTACTATGACAATGAATAAAGTCAGTACTATGACAATGAATGAAGTCAGTACTATGACAATGAATGAAGTCAGCACTATGACAATGAATGAAGTCAGTACTATGACAATGAATAAAGTCAGTACTATGACAATGTCAATGACAATGAATGAAGTCAGCATTATGATAATGAATGAAGTCAGTACTATGACAATGAATGAAGTCAGTACTATGACAATGAATGAAGTCAGCACTATGACAATGAATAAAGTCAGTACTATGACATGACAATGAATGAAGTCAGTACTATGACAATGAATAAAGTCAGTACTATGACATGATGAATGAAGTCAGTACTATGACAATGAATGAAGTCAGTACTATGACAATGAATGAAGTCAGCACTATGACAATGAATGAATGAAGTCAGTACTATGACAATGAATGAAGTCAGTACTATGACAATGAATGAAGTCAGCACTATGACAATGAATGAAGTCAGTACTATGACAATGAATAAAGTCAGTACTATGACAATGAATGAAGTCAGTACTATGACAATGAATAAAGTCAGCACTATGACAATGAATGAAGTCAGTACTATGACAATGAATGAAGTCAGTACTATGACAATGAATGAAGTCAGTACTATGACAATGAATGAAGTCAGTACTATGACATGACAATGAATGAAGTCAGTACTATGACAATGAATAAAGTCAGTACTATGACAATGAATGAAGTCAGTACTATGATGACAATGAATGAAGTCAGCACTATGACAATGAATGAAGTCAGTACTATGACAATGAATGAAGTCAGTACTATGACAATGAATAAAGTCAGTACTATGACATGACAATGAATGAAGTCAGTACTATGACAATGAATGAAGTCAGTACTATGACAATGAATGAAGTCAGTACTATGACAATGAATAAAGTCAGTACTATGACAATGAATAAAGTCAGTACTATGACAATGAATGAAGTCAGTACTATGACAATGAATGAAGTCAGCACTATGACAATGAATGAAGTCAGCACTATGACAATGAATGAAGTCAGTACTATGACAATGAATGAATAAAGTCAGTACTATGACAATGAATGAAGTCAGCACTATGACAATGAATAAAGTCAGTACTATGACAATGAATGAAGTCAGTACTATGACAATGAATGAAGTCAGTACTATGACAATGAATGAAGTCAGTACTATGACAATGAATGAAGTCAGCACTATGACAATGAATGAAGTCAGTACTATGACAATGAATGAAGTCAGTACTATGACAATGAATGAAGTCAGTACTATGACAATGAATGAAGTCAGTACTATGACAATGAATGAAGTCAGTACTATGACAATGAATAAAGTCAGTACTATGACAATGAATGAAGTCAGTACTATGACAATGAATGAAGTCAGTACTATGACAATGAATAAAGTCAGTACTATGACAATGAATAAAGTCAGTACTATGACAATGAATGAAGTCAGTACTATGACAATGAATGAAGTCAGTACTATGACAATGAATGAAGTCAGTACTATGACAATGAATGAAGTCAGTACTATGACAATGAATGAAGTCAGTACTATGACAATGAATGAAGTCAGCACTATGACAATGAATGAAGTCAGTACTATGACAATGAATGAAGTCAGTACTATGACAATGAATGAAGTCAGCACTATGACAATGAATGAAGTCAGCACTATGACAATGAATGAAGTCAGTACTATGACAATGAATGAAGTCAGTACTATGACAATGAATGAAGTCAGTACTATGACAATGAATGAAGTCAGTACTATGACAATGACAATGAATGAAGTCAGCACTATGACAATGAATGAAGTCAGTACTATGACATGACAATGAATGAAGTCAGCACTATGACAATGAATGAAGTCAGTACTATGACATGACAATGAATGAAGTCAGCACTATGACAATGAATGAAGTCAAAGAATGAAGTCAGTACTATGACATGACAATGAATGAAGTCAGTACTATGACAATGAATGAAGTCAGCACCATGACAATGAATGAAGTCAGCACTATGACAATGAATGAAGTCAGTACTATGACAATGAATAAAGTCAGCACTATGACAATGAATAAAGTCAGCACTATGACAATGAATAAAGTCAGCACTATGACAATGAATGAAGTCAGTACTATGACATGACAATGAATGAAGTCAGTACTATGACATGACAATGAATAAAGTCAGTACTATGACAATGAATAAAGTCAGCACTATGACAATGAATGAAGTCAGTACTATGACAATGAATAAAGTCAGTACTATGACAATGAATGAAGTCAGTACTATGACATGACAATGAATAAAGTCAGCACTATGACAATGAATAAAGTCAGCACTATGACAATGAATAAAGTCAGTACTATGACATGACAATGAATAACGTCAGTACTATGACAATGAATAAAGTCAGTACTATGACAATGAATAAAGTCAGTACTATGACAATGAATAAAGTCAGTACTATGACAATGAATAAAGTCAGTACTATGACAATGAATAAAGTCAGTACTGTGACAATGAATAAAGTCAGCACTATGACAATGAATAAAGTCAGTACTATGACAATGAATAAAGTCAGTACCATGACAATGAATGAAGTCAGTACTATGACAATGAATAAAGTCAGTACTATGACAATGAATAAAGTCAGTACCATGACAATGAATGAAGTCAGTACTATGACAATGAATAAAGTCAGCACTATGACAATGAATAAAGTCAGTACTATGACAATGAATAAAGTCAGTACCATGACAATGAATAAAGTCAGTACTATGACAATGAATAAAGTCAGTACTATGACAATGAATAAAGTCAGTACCATGACAATGAATAAAGTCAATACTATGACAATGAATAAAGTCAGTACCATGACAATGAATAAAGTCAGTACTATGACAATAAATAAAGTCAGTACTATGACAATGAATAAAGTCAGTACTATGACAATGAATAAAGTCAGTACTATGACAATGAATAAAGTCAGTACTATGACAATGAATAAAGTCAGTACCATGACAAAGAATAAAGTCAGTACTATGACAATGAATAAAGTCAGTACTATGACAATGAATAAAGTCAGTACTATGACAATGAATGAAGTCAGTACTATGACAATGAATGAAGTCAGCACTATGACAATGAATGAAGTCAGTACTATGACAATGAATGAAGTCAGTACTATGACAATGAATGAAGTCAGTACTATGACAATGAATGACGTCTGCATTATGACAATGAATGAAGTCAGCATTATGATAATGAATGAAGTCTGCATTATGAAAATGAATGAAGTCAGCATTATGATAATGAATGAAGTCAGCATTATGATAATGAATGAAGTCAGCATTATCACAATGAATGAAGTCAGCACTATGATAATGAATGAAGTCAGCATTATGATAATGAATGAAGTCAGCATTATGACAATGAATGAAGTCAGCATTATCACAATGAATGAAGTCAGCACTATGATAATGAATGAAGTCAGCATTATGATAATGAATGAAGTCAGCATTATGACAATGAATGAAGTCAGCATTATGACAATGAATGAAGTCAGTATTATGATAATGAATGAAGTCTGCATTATGACAATGAATGAAGTCAGCATTATGATAATGAATGAAGTCAGCACTATGATAATGAATGAAGTCTGCATTATGACAATGAATGAAGTCAGCATTATGACAATGAATGAAGTAAGCACTATGCCAATGAATGAAGTCAGCATTATGACAATGAATGAAGTCTGCATTATGACAATGAATGAAGTCAGCATTATGATAATGAATGAAGTCAGCACTATGATAATGAATGAAGTCAGCATTATGATAATGAATGAAGTCAGCATTATGATAATGAATGAAGTCAGCATTATGACAATGAATGAAGTCAGCATTATGACAATTTGGGTCGGATCCATGAACAGTAGAACCGTCGTATCTGAACAAAGACCGTCTGTTAGCAAAGGAAGCGGCACTTGACATAAAGGTTACAATGACAATTACATTCCAGATGAAAGATGTCATCAATAGAGAGAGCGAGAGAGAGAGAGAGAGAGAGAGAGAGAGAGAGAGAGAGAGAGAGAGAGAGAGAGAGAGAGAGGGAGAGAAAGAGAGAGAAAAACGAAACGCACACGCACACACACGCACGTACACACACACACACACACACACACACACAAACACCGATAGAGATAGGGAGAAGAAGGGAGGCACCCTATGAAAATATTTGACCCTGGAACTCTGCTGGGTTGAACTGATTGCCCCCCCTCCACCATCTACCCTCCCAACTGTTTCACCTGTGGTGGACATTTGTTAATTCAGTTCACTGAAGACAGTGATGAAGACGTTGTTGATTCAGTTAACTGAAGACAGTGATGAAGACGTTGTTGATTCAGTTAACTGAAGACAGTGATGAAGACGTTGTTGATTCAGTTCACTGATGACAGTGATGTAGACGTTGTTGATTCAGTTCACTGAAGACAGTGATGAAGACGTTGTTGATTCAGTTCACTGATGACAGTGATGTAGACGTTGTTGATTCAGTTAACTGAAGACAGTGATGAAGACGTTGTTGATTCAGTTAACTGAAGACAGTGATGAAGACGTTGTTGATTCAGTTCACTGATGACAGTGATGAAGACGTTGTTGATTCAGTTCATTGAAGACAGTGATGAAGACGTTGTTGATTCAGTTCACTGATGACAGTGATGTAGACGTTGTTGATTCAGTTCATTGAAGACAGTGATGTAGACGTTGTTGATTCAGTTCACTGATGACAGTGATGAAGACGTTGTTGATTCAGTTCATTGAAGACAGTGATGAAGACGTTGTTGATTCAGTTCATTGAAGACAGTGATGAAGACGTTGTTGATTCAGTTCACTGATGACAGTGATGAAGACATTGTTGATTCAGTTCATTGATGACAGTGATGAAGACGTTGTTGATTCAGTTCACTGATGACAGTGATGAGGACGTTGTTGATTCAGTTCACTGATGACAGTGATGAGGACGTTGTTGATTCAGTTCATTGAAGACAGTGATGAAGACGTTGTTGATTCAGTTCATTGAAGACAGTGATGAAGACGTTGTTGATTCAGTTCATTGAAGACAGTGATGAAGACGTTGTTGATTCAGTTCATTGAAGACAGTGATGAAGACGTTGTTGATTCAGTTCACTAGAGACAGTGATGTAGATGTTGTTGATTCAGTTCACTGAAGACAGTGATGAAGACGTTGTTGATTCAGTTCATTGAAGACAGTGATGAAGACGTTGTTGATTCAGTTCATTGAAGACAGTGATGAAGACGTTGTTGATTCAGTTCACTGATGACAGTGATGAAGACGTTGTTGATTCAGTTCATTGAAGACAGTGATGAAGACGTTGTTGATTCAGTTCATTGAAGACAGTGATGAAGACGTTGTTGATTCAGTTCATTGAAGACAGTGATGAAGACGTTGTTGATTCAGTTCACTGATGACAGTGATGAGGACGTTGTTGATTCAGTTAACTGAAGACAGTGATGAAGACGTTGTTGATTCAGTTCACTGAAGACAGCGATGAAGACGTTGTTGATTCAGTTCACTGATGACAGTAATGAAGACGTTGTTGATTCAGTTCATTGAAGACAGCGATGTAGACGTTGTTGATTCAGTTCATTGAAGACAGTGATGAAGACGTTGTTGATTCAGTTCATTGAAGACAGTGATGTAGACGTTGTTGATTCAGTTCACTGAAGACAGTGATGAAGACGTTGTTGATTCAGTTCATTGAAGACAGTGATGAAGACGTTGTTGATTCAGTTCATTGAAGACAGTGATGAAGACGTTGTTGATTCAGTTAACTGAAGACAGTGATGAAGACGTTGTTGATTCAGTTCATTGAAGACAGTGATGAAGACGTTGTTGATTCAGTTCACTGAAGACAGTGATGAGGACGTTGTTGATTCAGTTCATTGAAGACAGTGATGAAGACGTTGTTGATTCAGTTCATTGAAGACAGTGATGAAGACGTTGTTGATTCAGTTCACTAAAGACAGTGATGTAGATGTTGTTGATTCAGTTCACTGAAGACAGCGATGAAGACGTTGTTGATTCAGTTCACTGAAGACAGTGATGAGGACGTTGTTGATTCAGTTCATTGAAGACAGTGATGAAGACGTTGTTGATTCAATTTACTGAAGACAGTGATGAAGACGTTGTTGATTCAGTTCACTAGAGACAGTGATGTAGATGTTGTTGATTCAGTTCACTGAAGACAGCGATGAAGACGTTGTTGATTCAGTACACTGAAGACAGTGATGAAGACGTTGTTGATTCAGTTCATTGAAGACAGTGATGAAGACGTTGTTGATTCAGTTCACTAGAGACAGTGATGTAGATGTTGTTGATTCAATTCACTGAAGACAGTGATGAAGACGTTGTTGATTCAGTTCATTGAAGACAGTGATGAAGACGTTGTTGATTCAGTTCATTGAAGACAGTGATGAAGACGTTGTTGATTCAGTTCATTGAAGACAGTGATGAAGACGTTGTTGATTCAGTTCTTTGAAGACAGTGATGAAGACGTTGTTAATTCAGTTCACTGAAGACAGTGATGAAGACGTTGTTGATTCAGTTCACTGGAGACAGTGATGAAGACGTTGTTGATTCAGTTCACTGAAGACAGTGATGAAGACGTTGTTGATTCAGTTCATTGAAGACAGTGATGAAGACGTTGTTGATTCAGTTCACTGATGACAGTGATGAAGGCGTTGTTGATTCAGTTCATTGAAGACAGTGATGAAGACGTTGTTGATTCAGTTCACTGATGACAGTGATGAAAACGTTGTTTATTCAGTTCACTGATGACAGTGATGAAGACGTTGTTGATTCAGTTCACTGAAGACAGTGATGAAGACGTTGTTGATTCAGTTCATTGAAGACAGTGATGAAGACGTTGTTGATTCAGTTCATTGAAGACAGTGATGAAGACGTTGTTCATTCAGTTCACTGATGACATTGATGAAGACGTTGTTGATTCAGTTCACTGATGACAGTGATGAAGACGTTGTTGATTCAGTTCACTAGAGACAGTGATGAAGGCGTTGTTGATTCAGTTCACTGAAGACAGTGATGAAGACGTTGTTGATTCAGTTCACTGATGACAGTGATGAAGACGTTGATTCAGTTCACGATGTGATGAAGACGTTGTTGATTCAGTTCACTGATGACAGTGATGAAGACGTTGTTGATTCAGTTCCTTGATGACAGTGATGAAGACGTTGTTGATTCAGTTCATTGAAAACAGTGATGAAGACGTTGTTGATTCAGTTCACTGAAGACAGTGATGAAGACGTTGTTGATTCAGTTCACTGAAGACAGCGATGAAGACGTTGTTGATTCAGTTCATTGAAGACAGCGATGAAGACGTTGTTGATTCAGTTCATTGAAGACAGTGATGAAGACGTTGTTGATTCAGTTCACTGAAGACAGTGATGAAGACGTTGTTGATTCAGTTCACTGAAGAGAGCGATTTGTTGATTCAGTTCATTGATGACAGTAATGAAGACGTTGTTGATTCAGTTCATTGAAGACAGTGATGAAGGCGTTGTTGATTCAGTACACTGAAGACAGTGATGAAGACGTTGTTGATTCAGTTCACTGGAGACAGTGATGAAGACGTTGTTGATTCAGTACACTGAAGACAGCGATGAAGACGTTGTTGATTCAGTTCACTGGAGACAGTGATGAAGGCGTTGGAGCTTCCAGATAGCACAACTGCCGTTAGTGTTTCCCATATCCGATATGCCTAGTTTTTATTCCATTGACCTTTTGTCACCGTGTTGACTTGACCACACGAAGTCTGTGTACATAGTTAGGTTATGATTCGACTCTTGACAGTCGGTTGGTAGGACACTGCTGTGACCAAAGCTTCCATTTAAGTTTTCACAGACCAAAACTTTGACTTTTTGGGGGGCGTTTTTGGATTTCATTTCTTTTTTTGTCTTGTTTCTTTTTGTTCATTTACTTGTTGTGTTGTGTTGTGTTTTGTTGTGTTGTGTTGTGTTATGCTGTGTTGTGTTGTGTTGTGTTGTGTTATGCTGTGTTGTGTTGTGTTGTGTTGTGTTGTGTTGTGTTATGTTGTGTTATGCTGTGTTGTGTAGTGTTGTGTTAAGTTGTGTTATGCTGTGTTGTGTTGTGTTGTGTTGTGTTGTTTTGTGTTGTGTTGTGTTGTGTTGTGTTGTTTTGTGTTGTGTTGTGTAGTGTTGTGTTGTGTTGTGTTGTTTTGTGTTGTGTTGTGTTGTTTTGTGTTATGCTGTGTTGTGTTGTTTTGTGTTGTGTTGTGTTGTGTTGTTTATGTTTCGCTTCATTGACGACAGGAGGGTATGTTGTGTGATGCTTGTATTATGGGGTTTTTCCTTCCTCTTTTAGTAGTTTATCAACTTGTAATACAATGTACTTCTAAACCAGTATTTATTGAAATAAAAACAAATTGACGTTTCGATTGAATATTCTTTTTGGTTTATTCTCGCACTGACTAGGTCCAGAATCCCTTCGGGCTAATCGTCTTAAACAAATAACGGTTTCCCCTCCCACGTTGCACGAGCATGGTCGTAAATGGTATCGATCCTGTCAATACTCAGCGGCTGCTATTTCATGCCGTAGGAAATCGATTGCACCTGGTCTTGAGTAGGGGCCCTATTGGATGGGAGTGGAAGCATCGGGTTGGGCTGTAAGATGAGGAGGGGGAAGGCGGCTGTCATTGAGGTGGGTGAAGGGTGCAGCAATTGCAAACTTTTAGAGTGAAGAGTTATTCACAAGGCCATGGATTATTTAGCATGAGGAGGAGGCTAGGCTGGGGGAGGGGAGAGGGCTGTGAATGAAGGGAGTGTAGGGTGCCGTAATTGCAAACTTTTAGAGTGAAGAGTTATTCACAAGGCCATGGATTATTTAGCATGAGGAGGAGGCTAGGCTGGGGGGGGAGGGAGCTGTGGATGAGGGAGTGTAGGGTGCCGCATTTGCAAACTTTTTAGAGTGAAGAGTTATTCACAAGGCCATGGATTATTTAGCATGAGGAGGAGGAGGCTAGGCTGGGGGGGGAGAGGGCTGTGGATGAGGGAGTGTAGGGTGCCGCAATTGCAAACTTTTAGAGTGAAGAGTTATTCACAAGGCCATGGATTATTTAGCATGAGGAGGAGGCTAGGCTGGGGGGGTGAGGGCTGTGGATGAGGGGAGTGTAGGGTGCCGCAATTTGCAAACTTTTTAGAGTGAAGAGTTATTCACAAGGCCATGGATTATTTAGCATGAGGAGGAGGAGGCTAGGCTGGGGGGGGGGCTGTGGATGAGGGGAGTGTAAGGGTGCCACCAATTGCAAACTTTTAAAGTGAAGAGTTATTCACAAGGCCATGGATTATTGAGCATGAGGAGGAGGCTAGGCTAGGCTAGGGGGTAGAGAGGGCTGTCAATGAGGAGTGTAGGGCCGCAATTGCAAACTTTTAGAGTGAAGAGTTATTCACAAGGCCATGGATTATTTAGCATGAGGAGGAGGAGGAGGCTAGGCTGGGGGGGTGAGAGGGCTGTGAAGGAGGGGAGTGTTGGGTGCCGCAATTGCAAACTTTTAGAGTGAAGAGTTATTCACATGGCCATGGATTATTTAGCATGAGGAGGAGGCTAGGCTAGGCTAGGGGTAGAGAGGGCTGTCAATGACAGGAGTGTAGGGCCACAATTGCAAACTTTTAGAGTGAAGAGTTATTCACAAGGCTATGGATTATTTAGCATGAGGAGGAGGAGGAGGCTAGGCTGGGGGGGGGGAGAGGGCTGTGAATGAGGGGAGTGTAGGGTGCCGCAATTGCAAACTTTTAGAGTGAAGAGTTATTCACAAGGCCGCAATTGCAAACTTTTAGAGTGAATAGTTATTCACAAGGCCGCAATTGCAAACTTTTAAAATGAAGAGTTATTCACAAGGCCGCAATTGCAAACTTTTAGAGTGAAGAGTTATTCACAAGGCCGCAATTGCAAACTGTTAGAGTGAAGAGTTATTCACAAGGCCGCAATTGCAAACTTTTTGAGTGAAGAGTTATTCACAAGGCCGCAATTGCAAACTTTTAGGAGTGAAGAGTTATTCACACGGCCGCAATTGCAAACTTTTAGAGTGAAGAGTTAGTCACAAGGCCACAATTGCAAACTTTTAGAGTGAAGAGTTATTCACAAGGCCGCAATTGCAAACTTTTAGAGTGAAAAGTTATTCACAAGGCTGCAATTGCGAATTTTTAGAGTGAAGAGTTATTCATAAGGCCGCAATTGCAAACTTTTAGAGTGAAGAGTTACTCACAAGGCCATGGATTATTTAGCATGAGGAGGAGGAGGCTAGGCTAGGCTAGGCTAGGCTAAGGGGGAGAGGGCTGTCAATGAGGGAGTGTAGGGCCGCAATTGCAAACTTTTAGGATCTATCCACACTTGAGCATTTTTCGTGAACAGGGCGAACGCTCATTCATTCGATGCGTTAGTGTTCAGGTGTGGACCGCTGTGCAAGAGACTAGCGAATGTGGACAGAGTGTTCCGTCTGGGTCTGGCACATGCGACCTGTGCGACCTGTGCGACCTGTGCGACCTGTGCGACCTGTGCGGCGAAAATAAGAAAAAGAATCTAAAACACGTCTACATCAGAGCATTTTGTGCGTCGTGTTTTGTTCGTGCGCCGCATTAGCCGAAAAATGCTCAGATGTGGACCAAGCAATAAAGTTAGTGTTTTTTACACATAGCTAGGGTTCAAAATTATTTATCATGAGGAAAAGGAGGTTTGATCGATGGATGGGGGTAGGCGGGTGAGAGTCTTTCTGTAATTCCTATCTATTATTTTTAATATCACCACTCAGTTAACCTTGTGATAGCTGCAGATTTCATGTCGTAATGCAGTTGTTTTCAAGTGGAAAGTAATAGCATCAACTCCTACTTCCTTTGAAAATAAAAGTATTATAATCATTGTAAGTAAAAGTATTATAATCATTGTGAGTAAAAGTATTATAATCATTGTGAGTTAAAGTATTATAATCATTGTGAGTAAAAGTATTATAATCATTGTAAGTAAAAGTATTTGTAATCATTGTGAGTAAAAGTATTATAATCATTGTCATTGTAAAAAAGTATTATAATCATTGTAAGTAAAAGTATAATCATTGTAAGTAAAAGTATTATAATCATTGTGAGTAAAAGTATTATAATCATTGTAAGTAAAAAGTATTATAATCATTGTGAGTAAAGGTATTATAATCATTGTGAGTAAAAGTATTATAATCATTGTGAGTAAAAGTATTATAATCATTGTGAGTAAAAGTATTATAGTCATTGTGAGTAAAAGTATTATAATCATTGTGTGTAAAAGTATTATAATCATTGTGAGTAAAAGTATTATAATCATTGTGAGTAAAAGTATTATAATCATTGTGAGTAAAAATCATTGTATTATAATCATTGAGAATAAAAGTATTATAATCATTGAGAATAAAAATATTATAATCATTGAGAACAAAAGTATTATAATCATTGTGAGTAAAAGTATTATAATCATTGAGAATAAAAGTATTATAATCATTGTGAGTAAAAGTATTATAATCATTGTGAGTAAAAGTATTATAATCATTGTCAGTAAAAGTATTATAATCATTGTGAGTAAAAAGTATTATAATCATTGTAAGTAAAAGTATTATAATCATTGTGAGTAAAAGTATTATAATCATTGAGAATAAAAGTATTATAATCCTTGAGAATAAAAGTTTTATAATCATTGAGAATAAAAGTATTATAATCATTGAGAATAAAAGTATTATAATCATTGAGAATAAAAGTATTATAATCATTAATAATAAAAGTATTATAATTATTGAGAATAAAAAGTATAATAATCACTGAGAATAAAAACATTATAATCACTGAGAATAAAAGTGTTATAATCATTGAGAATAGAAGTATTATAATCATTGAGAATAAAAGTATTATAATCATTGAAAATAGAAGTATTATAATCATTGAGAATAAAAGTATTATAATCATTGAAAATAGAAGTATTATAACCATTGAGAATTAAAGTATTATAATCATTGAATATAAAAGTATTATAATCATTGAAAATAAAAGTATTATAATCATTGAAAATAAAAGTATTATAATCATTGAAAATAGAAGTATTACAATCATTGAAAATAAAAAAGTATTATAATAATTGAGAATTAAAAAGTATTTTAATCATTGAGAATAAAAGTATTATAATCATTGAGAATAAAAGTATTATAATCATTGAGAATAAAAGTATTATAATCATTAATAATAAAAGTATATTATAATCATTGAGAATAAAAGTATTATAATCATTGAGAATAAAAGTATAATTACTGAGAATAAAAGTGTTATAATCATTGAGAATAAAAGTATTATAATCATTGAGAATAAAAGTATTATAATCATTGAGAATAAAAGTATTATAATCATTGAGAATAAAAGTATTATAATCATTGAGAATAAAAGTATTATAATCATTGAGAACAAAAGTATTATAATCTTTGAGAATAAAAGTATAATCATTGAGAGTAAAAGTATTGGAATCACTGAAAATAAAAGTATTATATCCGTTAAATGCTTTGAAAGAAAAACAAGCAACTGAAACGAAAAGTCTAAATCCAAGATTATAAGTAAAAAGACAACTCCAAAATCTTAGCCTACTATTTGAATAAAAGAGAAATATACCACATCTGTAGGTACAGAGAAATATACCACATCTGTAGGTACAGAGAAATATACCACATCTGGAGATACAAGGAAATATACCACATCTGTAGGTACAGAGAAATATACAACATCTGTTGGTACAAAGAAATATACCATATCTGTTGGTACAGAGAAATACACCACATCTGTAGGTACAGAGAAATATACCACATCTGTAGGTACAGAGAAATATACCACATCTTTTGGTACAAAGAAATATACCACATCTGTAGGTACAAAGAAATATACCACATCTATAGGTACAGAAATATACCATCTGTAGGTAAAGAGAAATATACCACATCTGAAGGTACAAAGAAATATACCACATCTGAAGGTACAAAGAAATATACCACATCTGAAGGTACAAAGAAATATACCACATATTTTAATCTGCTTAAATCTAGATGTATTCGGAGTTGAAAGGAGTTGAAAGGGCTTGTGTGTTTTTGTGTTTGACTGTCTGTGGAGTACTACTCGTACCAAGGACACTAAACTCATACAACGAAAACCAAACAACAACCATAACTACCACAACCATAACTACAACAACCATAACTACAACAACCATAACTACAACAACCATAACTACAACAACGATTGCAACACTTTTGATTGTTAGGTCTGAGGCTCTGCGTGTTGAAAAGGCTCAGTTGAAACTATCTTTTCAGTTCAAAAAAGTGACTAGCGTAAATAAATATTCCTTGTCAAAAACCTGGAGATGACTGACTACGCTGGATGTGATCAGGTTGTTGGGCTGTCACTGTGAGTACACCAGCCCTCGCCGAAAATCTTAACGTCATTAATTTGTTACTCTGAATACGAGGAAACGAATCATTGGAATAAAATAAACTGCCCTGCCATTTGTTTTGCACTGCTGCAGTTTGGTTTGAACGTTGAAACGAATTTCTTTTGGTTTGTTTCCATTCATGTGGTCTCATGTGTTGGCGCACAGAGTTGAAACCAAAGATCTCCTGTTGGATAAATGCTTTCGACCTGGTGAAAGAATTAAAGCCAATCAATCACTCGTCTGTTCAATCTTTTAATCAATTTATAAATCGATCGGTGTGGCACCTTTCTCTTTCTTTCATTTTTTCTTTTCTTTCTTTTTTTCTTCTTCTTTAGCTTGGTTTATATTCCGTTGATAGGAATTTAATGTAAACATGTATTTATATTCCGTTGATAAACCATTAATGTAAACATTTGTTTATATTCCGTTGATAATCCATTAATGTAAACATGGCGAGCAATTCGTTCTCGCCCCACTTTATTGTCAATCGTATATTGAATATTCGCATTGGCTTCATTGTAAACTTTGGAATTTGCATGTAATCGATAGTGCTTGAAACACGGTCAGAGACTTGAGAAGAAGGAGAGCCAGGAACATTCGATGACCAAGTCCTCATTATGGTTTGTCCAACTAGCCCACAACAACGTCCTTCCATCTAGCCCACAACAACGCCCTTCTCTCTAGCACACAACAACGCCATTCCTTCTAGCCCACAACAACACCCTTCCCTATAGCCACAGCAATGCCCTTTCATCTAGCCCCCAACAACATCCTTTCCTCTAGCCCACAATAACGCCCTTTCCTCTAGCCCATAACAACGCCTTTTCCTCTACGCCACGACAACACCGTTTCCTTTAGCCCACAACAACAACACTTTCCTCTAGCCCACAACAACACCCTTCCCACTAGCCCACAACACACACTTCCTCTAGCCCACAACAATGCCCTTTCCTCTCGCCCACAACAACACCTTTCCCTCTAGCCCACAACAACACACTTTCTCTAGCTCCCACAACAACACCCTTCCTCTAGCCCACAACAACACACTTCCCTCTAGCCATAACAATGCCCTTCCCTCTAGCCCACAACAACACACTTCCTCTAGCCAATAACAATGCCCTTCCCTCTAGCCCATAACAATGCCCTTCCCTCAGCCTAACAATGCCCTTCCCTCTAGCCCATAACAATGCCCTTCCCTCTAGCCCATAACAATGCCCTTCCTCTAGCCCATAACAATGCCCTTCCCTCTAGCCCATAACAATGCCCTTCCCTCTAGCCCATAACAACACCCTTTCCTCTAGCCCATAACAATGCCCTTCTTTCTAGCCCATAACAACGCCCTTCCCTCTAGCCCACAACAACACCCTTTCCTCTAGCCCACAACAACGCCTTCCCTCTAGCCCACAACAACGCCCTTTCCTCTAGCCCATAACAATGCCCTTTCCTCCTAACCCACAACAATGCCCTTCTTTCTAGCCCATAACAACGCCCCTTCTTTCTAGCCCATAACAACGCCCTTCCCTCTAGCCCACAACAACGCCCTTTTCTAGCCTATAACAACGCCCTTCCCACTCTAGCCCCATAACAATGCATTTCCCTCTAGCCCATAACAACGCCCTTCCTCTAGCCCTTAACATAGCCCTTCCCTCTAGCCCACAACAACGCCCTTCCTGCCAGCCCATAACAACGCCCTTTCCTCTAGCCCACAACAACGCTCTTCCTCTAGCCCATAACAACGCCCTTTCCTCTAGCCCATAACAACGCCCTTTCCTCTAGCCCATAACAACGCCCTTCCTCTAGCCCATAACAACGCCCTTTCAGCTCTAGCCAACAATGCCCTTCCTCTAGCCCTTTAACAACGCCCTTCCCTCCTAGCCCACAACAACACCCTTCCCGCTAGCCATAACAACGCCCTTCCCGCTAGCCCATAACAACGCCCTTCCCGCTAGCCCATAACAACGCCCTTCCCCGCTAGCCCATTACAACACCCTTCCCTCTAGCCCATAACAATGCCCTTCCCTCTAGCCCCGCCAACAACGCTCTTCCCTCTAGCCCATAACAACGCCCTTCCTCTAGCCCATAACAACGCCCTTCCCGCTAGCCCATTACAACACCCTTTCCTCCTAGCCCAAACAATGCCCTTCCTCTAGCCCATTACAACACCCTTCCCTCCTGGCCCATAACAACGCCCTTCTTTCTAGCTCCAGCAACAACGCTCTTCCCTCTAGCCCATAACAACGCCCACTTCCCTCTGGCCCTTAACAACGCTCTTCCCTCCTAGCCCATGACAACGCCCTTCCTGCTAGCCCATTACAACACCCTTCCCCTCAGCCCACAACAACGCCCTTCTTTCTAGCCCATAACAACGCCCTTCCGCTAGCCCATAACAACGCCCTTCTTTCCTAGCCCATTACAACACCCTTCCCGCTAGCCCATAACAACGCCCTTCCCGCTAGCCCATTACAACACCCTTCCCTAGCCCATTACAAACACCCTTCCCTTTAGCCCATTACAACACCCTTCCCTCTAGCCCATTACAAACACCCTTTCCTCTAGCCCATTACAACACCCTTTCCATAGCCCATTGCAACACCCTTTCCACAGCCCATTACAACGCCCTTCCTCTAGTACCACAACAACGCCTTCCTGCTAGCCCATTACAACACCCTTCCCGCTAGCCCATACAACCCTTCCCTCTAGCCCATTACAACACCCTTTCCGTAGCCATAACAACACCCTTCCTACAAGAGCCCATAACAACGCCCTTCCTCTAGCCCATTACAACACCCTTTCCGCTAGCCCATTACAACACCCTTTCCGCTAGCCCATAACAACGCCCTTCCCTCTATACCACAACAACGCCCTTCCCTCTAGCCCATAACAACGCCCTTCCCTCTATACCACAACAACGCCCTTCCCTCTAGCCCATAACAACGCCCTGCCCTCTATACCACAACAACGCATCCTCTAGCCCATAACAACGCCCTTCCCTCTATACCACAACAACGCCCTTCCCGCTAGCCCATTACAACACCCTTCCCGCTGGCCATAACAACGCTTTCCCTCTATACCACAACAACGCCCTTCCGCTAGCCAATAACAACGCCCTTCCCTCTAGCCCATAACAACGCCCTTCCGCTAGCCCATTACAACACCCTTCCTCTAGCCCATAACAATGCCCTTCCCATAGCCCATTACAACACCCTTCCCGCTAGCCCAACAACGCCCTTCCCGCTAGCCCATTACAACACCCTTCCCGCTAGCCCATAACAACGCCCTTTCCTCTATCCCTTAACGCCCTTTCCTCTAGCCCACAACAACGCCCTTCCCGCTAGCCCATTACAACACCTTCCTCTATACCACAACAACGCCCTTCCCGCTTCTCCCATAACAACGCCCTTTCCTCTATACCACAACAACGCCCTTCCGCTAGCCCATAACAACGCCCTTTCCTCTATACCACAACAACGCTTCCGCTAGCCCATAACAACCTTTCCGCTATCCTCATAACGCCCTTTCCTCTATCTAACGCCTTCCTCAACACAACAACACCCTTCCCTCTAGCCCATTACAACACCCTTCCCTTTAGCCCCATAACAACGCCCTTCCGCTAGCCCATAACAACGCCCTTCCCTCTAGCCACAACAACGCCCTTCCCGCTAGCCCAGCAACAACGCCCTTCCCGCTAGCCCATTACAACACCCTTCCCGCTAGCCCATAACAACGCCCTTCCCGCTAGCCCATTACAAATGACCCTTCCCGCTAGCCCATAACAACGCCCTTCCCTCTAACCCACAACAACGCCCTTCCTCTAGCCCATTACAACACCCCTTCCCTCTAGCCCATTACAACACCCTTCCCTCCTAGCCCATTACAACACCCTTCCCTGCTAGCCCATAACAACGCCCTTCCCGCTAGCCCATAACAATGCCCTTCCCTCTAGCCCATAACAATGCCCTTCCCTCTAGCCCATAACAACGCCCTTCCCGCTAGCCCATAACAACGCCCTTCCCTCTATACCACAACAACGCCCTTCCCGCTAGCCAATAACAACGCCCCTTTCCGCTAGCCCATAACAACGCCCTTTCCTCTATCCCTTAACGCCCTTTCCTCTAGCCCACAACAACGCCCTTCCCTCCCTCACCACCAGGCTTCACCACCTGCCTTACTTAAGATCATGGATGTCTTTAAGTCTGCATTCGATTTCTAGGAGGTGAAAGAAAAACTCTGTCTATTAACAATCTTTTCAAACTCAATCCTTAAGATGACGAGAGTAAGGGAAAATATTTCATTTTCTTAACTAAAACATCCCCTCACACATCATCTCACCCATCATCTCACACATCATCTCACACATCATCTCACACATCATCTCACACATCAACACATCATCTCACACATCATCTCACACATCATCTCACACATCACCTCCCACTTCAACTCACACATCATATCACACATCAACTCCACCATCAACTCACAAATCATCACACATCATCTCACACATCAACTCACACATCAACTCACACATTAACTGACACATCATCTCACACATCATCTCACACGTCAACTCCCACATTATCTCACACATCATCTCACACATCAACTCACAAATCAACTCACATCAACTCACATCATCTCACACATCATCTCACACATTATCTCACATCAACTCAGACATCAACTCACACATCATCTCACATCATCTCACATCAACTCACACATCAACTCCCACATCAGCTCCCACATCAACTCCCACACCAGCTCACACATCACCTCATCAAATCACACATCAACTCACACATCATCTCATACATCAACTCACACATCAACTCACATCAAATCATAGATCAACTAACACACCAACTCACACAGGAACTCCTACATCAACTCACACATCAACTCATACATCAACTCACACATCAACTCATACACCAATTCACACATCAACTCCCACATCCAACTCACATCACCTCACACATCAACTCATACATCAACTCATATATCAACTCATACATCAACTCCCACATCAACTCACACATCCACTCACACATCAACTCATACACCAGCTCACACATCAACTCTCACACCTTAACTCTCGTCTCACACATCAACTCACACACCAACTCACACATCAACTCACACACCAACTCTCACATCAACTCACACACGAACTCACACACCAGCTCAAACACCAACTCACACTATCTCACACCATCACACAACTCACACACTAACTCACACACCATCTCACACACCAACTCAGACACCATCTCACACACACCCATCCCCACATCAACTCACACATCAACTTACACATCAACTCACACACCAACTCACACACCACACACACACCAACTCACACCATATCACATTTTAACCCACACACAAATCACACATCAGTTTACACTTTACACCAAATGACAACACAAATTACACCAAATCACAGGCCGAATCCACACCAAATCACCTTTAACTCACATTAACTAACACACCAAATTACACTTCAACTCATACATCAACTCACACATCAAATCACACCCAATCACACACTAAGAAATCACATTTCAAATCATACATCAAATCACACATCAAATCACGCTCCAAATCACACACCCAAATCACACTCCAAATCACACATCAAATCACACACAAATCACACACCATTTACCTCCAAATCACACACCAAATCACACACCAAATCACACACCAAATCACACACCAAAGCACACATCAACTCGTACACCAAATCACATTTCAACTCAAATTTCAACTCATACACCAAATCGCACAAGAAAGCATACATCAAATCAATCATCAACTCACACATCACCTCACACATTAACTCATTTCAACTCACACTTCAACTCACACATCTACTGCTACATCAAATTACACATCTAATCAGACATCTAATCACATTAAATTACCTTAACTCTCCTAATGGAGACTTCTCACATATCGTCAACTTCCAAACTTGTCTCTGTTCTCTGCTGTTATCACACCACAAATCACAAGGTCAAATCACACTCAAAATCATACATCAAATCACACATCAAATCACGCATCAAATAACACGCACCAAATTACACATCAAATCACACATCAAATCCCCACTTCCAAATAACATCAATCACACATCAAATCACACACCAAATCACACTTCAAATCACACATCAAATGCATCAAATCACACTTCAAATAACACACCAAATCATACATCAAATCATACTTCAAATAACACACCAAATCATACATCAAATCACACTTCAAATAACACACCAAATCATACATCCAATCACACTTCAAATAACACACCAATCATACATCAAATCACACTTCAAATAACACGCCAAATCATACATCAAATCACACATTAGATCATTTCATATCACACATCAGATCACGCATCAAATCACACATCAAAGTACACATCAAATTATACATTTTAAATTCCCTCAACTCTCTAATGAGACTTCTTACGTGCCTGCAAGATTCTAAATTGTCGTTGTAAGTGAAACTCTCCGCATTGTGCTGTTATCGTTGTTTATCAACCAATCAGCTTCAACTTCCGGAGATGACGCCGATGCTCTGTCTGGTCAAATCCTTCTTAGCAAGGCAACTACACCAACTGCAAATAAGAAGTCCTTTTCATTACAACAACTTCTGAGAAAGTGTTGTAACTGATAAGACTATGATCTCACTTCTTACCCTGATGGTCATCATGTCCTCGCCTTGAATCAGAAGGGTCAAGCCAACAGATCAAAAGAAACGGTGTCCCAAGAAGAATCTTATCTTCACAGAGCGTGACTTTCTGACCGCACGATACTACAGAAGGCCGAAGTCAGGCTAACTCTAGCTCTACGGCTTAATTTCAGGCCAAACTCAAGCTCCTGCAGCCCAATTTCAGGCCAAACTCTAGCTCCTACGGCTTAATTTCAGGCCAAACTCTAGCTCGTATGGGGTTAATTTCAGGCCCTAACTCTAGCTCGTACGGGTTTGATTTCAGACCTAACTCTAGCTCGTACGGGGTTGATTTCAGGCCAAACTCTAGCTCATACGGGGTTGATTTCAGGCCTAACTCTAGCTCGTACGGGGTTGATTTCAGGCCTAACTCTAGCTCATACGGGTTAGTTTCAGGCCTAACTCTAGCTCATACGGGGTTGATTTTAGGCCTAACTCTAGCTCGTACGGGGTTGATTTCAGCCTAACTCTAGCTCGTACGGGGTTGATTCCAGGCCTAACTCTAGCTCATACGGGTTAGTTTCAGGCGTAACTCTAGCTCGTACGGGGTTGATTTTAGGCCTAACTCTAGCTCGTACGGGGTTGATTTCAGGCCTAACTCTAGCTCGTACGGGGTTGATTTCAGGCCTAACTCTAGCTCGTACGGGATTGATTTCAGGCCTAACTCTAGCTCGTACGGGGTTGATTTCAGGCCTATCTCTGGTTCATACGGGGTTAAATTCAGGCTTACCTCTGTCTCGTAGGGGTTGATTTCAGGCCTAAGTCTAGCTCGTACGGATTAATTTCAATTTCATAAAGTTTATATCGTAGGTCTTTGACAGATCGGCGGCTCAGAATCAAATTGTCCCATCTACACATTTGACGATTTAAGTGTTATAATCAAAAATACATTCACCACATCATTACGTTCACCAGATCATTACATTCACGTCATCATTACATTCACGTCATCATTACATTCACCACATCATTATATTCACGTCATCATTACATTCACGTCATCATTACATTCACCATATCACTACGTTCACGTCATCATTACATTCGCCATATCATTACATTCACGTCACCATTATATTCACGTCATCATAACATTCACCACATCATTGTATTCACGTCATCATTACATTCACGTCCTCATTACATTCGCCATGTCATTACATTCACGTCATCATTACATTCACGTCATCATTACATTCACATCATCATTACATTCACCACATCATAAACATTCACGTCATCATTACATTCACGTCATCATTGCATTCACGTCATCATTACATTCACCACATCATTAAATTCACGTCATCATTACTTTCATGTTATCATTACAGTCACGTTATCATTACATTCCCGTCATCATTACATTTACGTCATCATTACATTCACGTCATCATTACATTCACGTCATCACTACTTACACGTCATCATTACATTCACGTCATCATTACATTCACCACATCATTACTTTCACGTCAGCATTACATGCACGTCATCATTACATTCATGTCATCATTACATTCACGTCATCATTACATTCACGTCATCATTACATTCACCACATCATTACGTTCACGTCATCATTATATTCACGTCATCATTACATTCACGTCATCATTACATTCACCTCATCTTACATTCACGTCATCATTATATTCACGGCATCATTACATTCACCACATC
>JAXRKP010002606.1:25000-43614 GCA_037039925.1 Doris montereyensis | reverse complement strand
GAATGAGCAGTTCTCTTGCGCCTCTCGCAATGTTATTTATGCTCTTCTCTGCAGTCATTGTGGAATGGCCTATATTGGAGAAACTGGCTTGCAACTCTCCAGCAGTTTTGGCCATCACAGGAGAGATATTGAAAACTGCGAAAACAAGCCGATGCCTTTGCATTTTAATGGACCAGGACATCGAGGAACCCAGTCTCTATCTATCTCTGTCTCTGTCTGTCTGTATGACTGTCTGTCTGTCTACTGGTCTTGAATGACTAAAGACTAAGGGAATTAACCCGTGACAGAACATAATAAGATCTGGTAGGGGGCATCAAGGTGGCAGCCCCACCATCTGCCTAGGGTAGCGTGGGCTAATCCCCTGCTTATCCAAAATCAAACGGATTCAGAGACATGAATGCAATACACCCGGCTTGATCTTTCGAAGACGAGCTTGGAAACGAATACAGACTGTCATTTTGGAACATGGAACGTAAGGACAATACATGGAAAAGAGTTAGAATTAGTTGAAGAAATTCGAAAAATTCAAGATATTTTGGCCATTACAGAAACAAAGAAAAAAGGACAAGGAATAGAAATTGTAGGACCGAATCATATTTTAATCTTCTCAGGATTAGATGTCAAAGATAGAGCTAGAGCAGGAGTAAGCCTCCTAGTGCATGAAATGCATGAAAAGCCACTAGGAAATTTGAAAATGTATAAGCCCACGGCTATAAGATAAATATTAAACCAAAAGAACGAGAAATTAAATTATTAATAGCTTATGGACCAAACGCAACTAACGAAGAAAAAAATATCTTCGAAAACGATTTACAAATATATGCAAAGAATCTTAAACCCAAACAGGAACTAATGCTTTTTAGGAGATTTAAACGCTAAAGTAGGCAACAATGTAGGAACATCAGGAGGAGTAATAGGTAAATGAGGAGAGACAACAACTTCTCGAAATGGAGAGAGACTAATAGATTGGTGCCTAACGAATAACATGAAATAGCCAACACCTTTTTTCCTCATAAAGATATCCACAAATATACAAGACTAAATGAAGACAGGTGTGAAAAGTTAATGATAAACTACATAATAGTTAGCAGCTGTCTTTTTTACAATACATTGGATACAAGAGTAAACAGAGGAGCAGAAATATTTAGTGGTCATCACTTAGTGATTGCCATAATGAGATTACTGACTGAAGAAAACAAACAAAAATGAAAAGAGAAGAAAGCTATTAAACTCAAAATAGACGAACTAAATAAACCAGTAGTAAAACAAGTACACCAATCTAGGATAAAAAATTTATCAGTCAAAGACAGATTGATCCGAATGATAGCACAAAAGAAGAAAAGTGGCATATGTATAAAGAAACACTCATCAGTCATGCTGAAGAGGTCTGTGGTAGAAAACAAATTAAATGAGATAGGAAAAGAAGATCATGGTGGAATGGGAATGTCCAGACTAAGATCAAAAAGAAGAAGGATGCTCGAAGATAAGAAATACTTGGAAACAAAGAGACCAGAGGACAGGATCGAATACGTGAATAAAAGAACTATCGCCAAAGAGAAAGTTAGGAAAGCAAAACAGGAACAATGGGAACAGTTTGGAGAAAGACTTCAAGAAAGCTATCAAGGAAATCAAATGCTGTTCTGGGGGGGGGGGGCGATGCAGAGCATGATAAAGACTAAAGCATGCCCAATACGACAAATTAAGAATGCCAAAGGAGAAATAATGAAAGAAGGCAGTGAAATTGTTAAAACATGGGGAAAACATTTTCTCCAATTACGTAATTCCCCCAGAACTTATGCAACAAGGAGTAAAGATCAATAAGTAAGAGTAACAAGTAATTCAGAGGAGAGACCTGAAGATGTAGATATATCAATGGGAAAAGTCTAAACAGTTATAAGAAAAGCGAAATTAGGGAAAGTCCCAGGAGCAGATCAAGTTTATCCAGAAATGGCTATAAAAGAAGATATAAAAGAGGCATTGAAGCATAGAAATTTAACTGTTTTGGAAGGAAAAAGAAAATGCCAGGACAGGGCATCCTGAGGAAAGAGGATCTCGGGCATCTAAACCCAAACACCGAAAGGTAGAATGGGAACTGATCAAGAAAGGAACCCATACACTGAAAGATAGAATGGGAACTGATCAAGAAAAGGAACCCATACACCGAAAGGTAGAATGGGAACTGATCAAAAAAGGAACCCATACACCGAAAGGTAGAATAGGAACTGATCAAGAAAAGAACCCATACACCGAAAGGTAGAATGGAAACTGATCAAGAAAGGAACCCATCACCGAAAGGTAGAATGGGAACTGATAAAGAAAGGTACCCATATACCGAAAGGTAGAATGGGAACTGATCAAGAAAGGAACCCATACACCGAAAGGTAGAATGGGAACTGATCAAGAAAGGAACCCATACACCGAAAGGTAGAATGGAAACTGATCAAGAAAGACAGAAAGAAAGAAAGAAAGAATCGCCTTAAGCATAACAATCAAATGACTTTATCCATTTCAAATGAATCACTCTGTGTTAAGCACTCAAGTTGCCTTATTCTTAACACTGATGATATTGCATTTAGCTTAACAGTTGAAATGATTTATGAATAACAGTCGAGTTAATTTATGTTTAACAGTCAAATTAATCAATTATCTCTCCCAGTCAAATTAAATCAATTACGTTTAACAGGCAAAATAAATCAATTATGTTTAACAGTCAAAATAAATTATATTTAATAGCCAAACTAAATCAATTGTGTTTAATTAACAGTCAAACTAAATCAATTATGTTTAACAGGCAAATTGAATTTTCTTTGATAGTAAAACTGATTTATATATAACAGTTAAACTGATTTAATATCTAACAATCCATTTGATTTATTCTTGAAACACAAAAACAACTTTATGATTGATTATTGTCAACTTGAGTTCTAGTCAACGCTTAAATCGACGTTTTACTTTTATGTTTGACATTCAAATTTCTTCATGTTTGCCAGTAAACAAGGACATAACGAGTAATCAACTCAAAATGGCCTTGTTGTGGAACAGACTCGATATTGCTGAGAGCATCATCAATAAGGAGGAAAATAAAGAGGTCAGTAATTGTATTTTGTTGTTCTCTCTCTCTCTCTCCCCATTATAACTTGTATATCTTCTGAATGTGGGAATACAATGTATTTGTGTCAGACGTATATTGCATCCGTAGTGTGAGGCACTTTGTTTAAAATTAATCTATTTTATATTATATCTTGTGCTTTGTTTAAAATGAATCTATTATCTTAGAACTTGTGCTTTGTTTAAAATGAATCTATTATCTTAGAACTTGTGCTTTGTTGCTTATTAGTTGACATCTAAAAACTTGCCCTTCAGGGATGATGAAAATTTTTTTCAATTTGAAATTGAATTTAAATTTGTTGCTGTAGTTATTGATTCAGCAGCGTTCGGACATTTTCTCATTCGGCCCAATGCCATGTAGTGGTATCGGTGGGTGTTTTCCATCTGCTGTAGATTTCCATAGTAATATATAGTATGCTAGGTATCTGGTTTCTTGGAGTGTAGAATTTTGTGTAGATCTTTTAGTTTGTGTGACATTCAAAAATTGTTGTGTCACAGTTTCATGGCGGTGGTCACAGTTTCCTTGTGGTGGTCACAGTTTCATGGCGGTGGTCACAGTTTCCTTGTGGTGGTCACAGTTTCATGGCGGTGGTCACAGTTTCCTTGTGGTGGTCACAGTTTCCTTGTGGTGGTCACAGTTTCATGGCGGTGGTCACAGTTTCCTTGTGGTGGTCACAGTTTCCTTGTGGTGGTCACAGTTTCCTTGTGGTGGTCACAGTTTCATGGCGGTGGTCACAGTTTCCTTGTGGTGGTCACAGTTTCATGGCGGTGGTCACGGTTTCCTTGTGATGGTCACAGTTTCCTTGTGGTGGTCACAGTTTCCTTGTGGTGGTCACAGTTTCATGGCGGTGGTCACAGTTTCCTTGTGGTAGTCACAGTTTCCTTGTGATGGTCACAGTTTCCTTGTGGTGGTCACAGTTTCATGGCGGCGGTCACAGTTTCCTGGTCATGGTCACAGTTTCCTTGTGGTAGTCACAGTTTCCTGGTAATGGTCACATTTTCCTGGTCATGGTCACAGTTTCCTGGTCATGGTCACAGTTTCCTTGTGGTAGTCACAGTTTCCTGGTGGTGGTCACAATTTCCTTGTGGTGGTCACAGTTTCCTGGTGGTGGTCACAGTTTCCTTGTGGTAGTCACAGTTTCATGACGGCGGTCACCGTTTCCTGGCGGTGGTCACAGTTTCATGACGGTGGTCACCGTTTCCTGGTGATGGTCACAGTTTCCTGGCGGTGGTCACGGTTTTCTGGTGATGGTCACAGTTTCCTGGTCATGGTCACAGTTTCCTTGTGGTAGTCACAGTTTCCTGGTGGTGGTCACAATTTCCTTGTGGTGGTCACAGTTTCCTGGTCATGGTCACAGTTTCCTGGTGGTGGTCACAGTTTCCTGGTGGTGGTCACAGTTTCCTTGTGGTAGTCACAGTTTCATGACGGTGGTCACCGTTTCCTGGCGGTGGTCACAGTTTCATGACGGTGGTCACCGTTTCCTGGTGATGGTCACAGTTTCCTGGCGGTGGGCACGGTTTTCTGGTGATGGTCACAGTTTCCTGGTCATGGTCACAGTTTCCTGGTGATTTTTACAGTTTCCTAGTGATGGTCACAGTTTCCTGGCGGTGGTCACAGTTTGCTGGCGGTGGTGACGGTGTCCTGGTGATGGTGACAGTGTCATGGGGGTGGTCACACTTTCCTGGTGATGGTCACAGTTTTACAGTGGTGGTCACTGTGTCCTGGTGGTGGTCACAGTTTCCTGGCAGTGGTGACAGTTTCATGGCGATGGTCACAGTTTCCTGGCAGTTGTGACAGTTTCATGGCGATGGTCACAGTTTCCTGGCAGTGGTGACAGTTTCATGGCGATGGTCACAGTTTCCTGGCAGTGGTGACAGTTTCATGGCGATGGTCACAGTTTCCTGGCAGTGGTGACAGTTTCATGGCGGTGGTCACAGTTTCCTGGTGGTAGTCACAGTTTCCTGGAGGGGGTCAAAGTTTCCTGGTGATGGTCACAGTTTCCTGGTGGTGGTCGCAGTTTCCTGGTGATGGTCACAGTTTCCTGGTGGTGGTCACAGTTTCCTGGTGATGGTTACAGTTTCCTGGTGATGGTTACAGTTTCCTGGTGATGGTTACAGTTTCCTGGCGATGGTCACAGTTTCCTGGTGATGGTCACAGTTTCCTGCTGATGGTCACAGTTTCCTGGTGATGGTCACAGTTTCCTGATGATGGCTACAGTTTCCTGCTGATGGTCACAGCTTGCTGGCGGTGGTCACAGTTTCATAGCGGTTGTAACAGATTCCTGGCGGTGGTCACAGTTTCATAGCGGTTGTAACAGATTCCTGGCGGTGGTCACAGTTTCATAGCGGTTGTAACAGATTCCTGGAGGTGGTCACAGTTTCATAGCGGTTGTAAAAGATTCCTGGTGATGGTCACAGTTTCATAGCGGTTGTAACAGATTCCTGGTGATGGTCACAGTTTTCTGGTGATGGTCACAGTTTCCTGGTGATGGTCACAGTTTCCTGGTGATGGTCGCAGTTTCCTGGTGATGGTTGCAGTTTCCTGGTGATGGTCACAGTTTCCTGGTGAGGGACACAGTTTCCTGGTGATGGTCGCAGTTTCCTGGTGATGGTCGCAGTTTCCTGCTGATGGTCACAGTTTCCTGGTGATAGCTACAGTTTCCTGCTGATGGTCACAGTTTCTTGGCGGTGGTAACAGTTTCATAGCGGCTGTAACAGATTCCTGGTGGTGGTCACAGTTTCATAGCGGTTGTAACAGATTCCTGGCGGTGGTCACAGTTCCATGGTGATGTCACAGTTGTATAGTGGTGGTCCCGTTTCATGGCGGTGGTCACCGTTTCATGGCGGTGGTCAATATAGTCATGTGGGTGATATCAGTTTCATGGGGATGGTCAATATTTCATGGGGGTGGTATGAGTTTCATGGCGGTAGTCAATATTTCATGGGGGTGGTATCAGTTTCATGGATTGGTCACATTTGCATGAGAGTGATTGCAGTTTCATGAGGTGGTCACAGTTTATGAGGTGGTCACAGTTTATGAGGTGGTCACAGTTTATGAGGTGGTCACAGTTTATGAGGTGGTCACAGATTATAAGGGTGATCACAGTTTATAAGGATAGTCACAGTTTATAAGGATAGTCACAGTTTATAAGAGTAGTCACAGTTCATAAGGATAGTCACAGTTTATAAGAGTAGTCACAGTTTATAAGGATAGTCACAGTTTATAAGGATAGTCACAGTTTATAAGGATAGTCACAGTTTATAAGGATAGTCACAGTTTATGAGGGTGTTCACAGTTTATAAGAGTGGTCACAGTTTATAAGGATAGTCACAGTTTATAAGGATAGTCACAGTTTATAAGGGTGATCACAGTTTATAAGTGTGGTCACAGTTTATAAATGTGGTCACAGTTTATAAGGATGGTCACAGTTTATAAGGGTGATCACAGTTTATGAGTGTGATCACAGTTTATGAGTGTGGTCACAGTTTATAAGGATGGTCACAGTTTATAAGGGTGGTCACAGTTTCTAAGGGTGGTCACAGTTTATAAGGGTGGTCACATTTTATAAGGATGGTCACAGTTTATAAGGGTGGTCACAGTTTATAAGGGTGGTCACAGTTTCTAAGGGTGATCACAGTTTATAAGTGTGGTCACAGTTTCTAAGGGTGATCACAGTTTATAAGGGTGGTCACATTTTATAAGGATGGTCACAGTTTATAAGGGTGGTCACAGTTTATAAGGATGGTCACAGTTTATAAGGGTGTCACATTTTATAAGGATGGTCACAGTTTATAAGGATTTTATAAGGGTGGTCACAGTTTCTAAGGGTGGTCACAGTTTATAAGGGTGGTCACAGTTTATAAGGGTGATCACAGTTTTATAAGTGTGGTCACAGTTTATAAATGTGGTCACAGTTTATAAGGGTGGTCACATTTTATAAGGATGGTCACAGTTTATAAGGGTGGTCACAGTTTATAAGGATAGTCACAGTTTATAAGGATAGTCACAGTTTATAAGGGTGATCACAGTTTATGAGTGTGGTCACAGTTTATAAGGATGGGCACAGTTTATAAGGGTGATCACAGTTTATGAGTGTGGTCACAGTTTATAAGGGTGGTCACAGTTTATAAGGGTGATCACAGTTTATGAGTGTGGTCACAGTTTATAAGGGTGGTCACAGTTTATAAGGGTGGTCACAGTTTATAACAGTGGTCACAGTTTATAAGGGTGGTCACAGTTTATAAGGATAGTCACAGTTTATGAGTGGGGTCACAGTTTCATGGTGGTGGTCACAGTTTCATGAGGGTGTGTCAGTTTCATGGTGGTGGTCACAGTTTCATGGCGTTGGTCACAGTTTCATGGCGGTGGTCACAGTTTCATGGCGGTGGTCACAGTTTCATGGCGGTGGTCACAGTTTATGAGAGTGGTCTTACTATTCAACTCCCTGTAATACAACAGCATGTTAAGCGCTTAACATTAACACTCTGACAAGATTTCCTCCTAACTATAACCGGGTACTCATTCACACCAAAGTAAGCTAAGAAAACAGAGTGAAGTACCTTCCTAAGAGTACAACGTTGTGGGGGTAAAAACACACCTTGGCAAGCCATGAGGTTTGCACCATTGTTGTCTTAATTACAAACTACAGCACTACAGTTTCGCTTCAACGCCTTCAAATACACCAGGTCTTGTCCAAGAGGCCATCTTATTATATTGTCAATTGTTCCTCTTCGTGCGGGAAACGCACCAACTCTGGTGCACGAAAAGGCACTAAAGAAACTTTCTGTTCTTTATTATTATTATTCCTTCCTTTTGTTTTTTTGGGGCATTCCATACCAAATTCGATGAAATCTTCGTTTTGTAATCCATGATCAATTCAGCTTTGGTGAAAAATCTCAAAAGACAAAGTGAATGTCGAAAATGGACGCCATCACATGAGGTAATATCAAAGCCCTATAGACACAAAGACAAGACAAATACAAAGAATAGACACAAAAGAAATCATGGCCACCATGGGGATCGAACCCATGACCTTGCCATGAAAAGAAAGTGTGCTACCAACCGAGCTAATTGAAAGCGGTCCTAATGTCGTGTCATTTCCTTCCCTTTGACACGTTGTACGTAAAAACCGTACCACAATGAAAGGTGAAACTTGGCACATAGATGTCAACAATCGGACAAAGTTTCGTGGACTTTGAATGAAATGGCCTGCTGGGGGGGGGGGGGGTAAATGATGTAGAGACGGTGAGCCCCTACACTTGTACGGGGATATGGAGTATAAATCTATCTTTATCTTTTATTTTTATCTTCGTAAAACGTTTCAAAGGAAGACGTAATTAGACAACAACAAAAAAAGATGACTGGGCGAGTTGAAGCCTTTCGTGGCAAAAGAAACAGATCGGTAGGCGGGTTGAAGCCTTTTGTGTCAACATTTCCTTCAAGGCAATTGCAGCCCATAGAGCCGGAACTTATCCCGGTTTGTGCAGCAAGAAGCACGGAACAAGCAATGACAATCACGCCGTGGACAGGACGCTAGTCTGACGCAAATGTTTACTCCCAAGCTAGCGTTTGTACCTATTTGCAACTGGGTAGAGTGGGGGGTATGTGTTTTAAGACAGTGTCTTGTCCAAGGAATACACAACTTGGGAATGAGCTTTGTTAGGATTCAACACACAACTTGGGAATTAGCTTTGTTAGGATTCAATCCAAGGAACACACAACTTGGAAATTAGCTTTGTTAGGATTTAATCCAAGGAACACACAACTTGGGAATTAGCTTTGTTAGGATTCAACACACAATTTGGGAATTAGCTTTGTTAGGATTCAATCCAAGGAACACACAACTTGGAAATTAGCTTTGTTAGTATTCAATCCAAAGAACACACAACTTGTGAATTAACTTTGTTAGTATTCAATCCAAAGAACACACAACTTCGAACTAGCTTTGTTAGGATTGAAACCCGATACTTCATGATCACAAATCCGACAGCCTAGCCACTCGGCAATCACCACCACCACCACTTTGATTTGTGTTGTAAATGCTATTATAATTATTGTATTTTTTCCATTGATTTGTGTAGGAAGAATCGTATCTACGTCAGTTGTATGGAGTAATGCAACTGGCCATCATGCTGGGCAATGCCAGGTTTGTCACGCTTCTCCTGAAACAAGGCGTGCACCTCGAAGAGTTCCTCACAGGAAACCTACTACAGGATCTTTACAACAGCGTGAGTTGAGTTTTGGACCTTAGACGATAGCGATTATACAGTAGAATACAATAGGCAGCTAAAAGAAAAATAGCTCAGATGAGTGGTAGGAAAAGCTAAAAGAGATACAATCAGAAACTCAGCATTAAGAAATCAAACCAAAGCAGATGGCATTAAATTTAAGATATAAATAAATCAACTTGAGATGATTTGGGCATGTAAACAGCATGAATGAGATGAAAATAGCTAGATCAGCATGCAATGCTAAAACCCAAGGTAAAAGACCGAAGGGCAAACCTCAAAGAAAGTTGGACGAAGATATAAATGAGGCACTAAAGCAAAGAAATGTAACATTCACAAAAGGAAACAGAAAACGTCAGGACAGGGTAGCCTGGAGAATGATCACGCCGTGTAGCTTCTATACACTGGAAGCTAGAATGACAACTGATAAAGACATACAGAAGGAACTGAGTCCAAAGCCACACCCATCACTTCTCAAGCTGACAATGATATTGGAGAATCCTATAGAGTCCAATCCATTATTTAATTTTGAAAACAAAATTGCTTTCAAAATGTAGAAATGCTGCCTTTTGGTTTCACTATTGCTTGTAAAACATAATACATCATCGTGATGACGAACGGGGATTCGATAGTCCACTCCAGAGGCAAGCTGATATCGGCCTCTCAACAAGAAGGTCATGGGTTCGTGTCGGACAGGTTTGAAAAACAAGTTCATGGAGGGTTTTTTCTCATAATGTTACAACATGTCCACAATCAACCAGATTTGATGTCTATAACGGAAACGTGTATGCATACAAAAGCAAAACGAATAAGAACAATTTGGTCGACTTCCTCATAAGAAAGTTGGAAATAGGTCTAGAAGTAAATGTATTTTCATGTGATATTCAAGTAACGATATCTTTCTTTCTTTCTTTATCAGCTCCTATTTTACCTTCCGGCGTGTGGGTTTTAAATGCCCGATATAATATTTCTCCAGGCTGCCCTCTCCTGACATTTTCTGTTTCCTTCTGTTAAAATTAAATTTCTTTACGTTAATGCCTCTTTTATATCTTCTTCCCACTTTCTCCGAGGTCTGCCTTTTGATCTTTTACCTTGGGTTTTAGCACTGTATACTGATTTACCTATTCTATTGTCATTCATTCTGTTAATATACCCAAACCATCTCAGTTGATTCATTTCTATCTTAGTTTTTATGCTATCTGCTTTGGTTTGATCTCTTATTGTTGTGTTTTTGATTTTGTCTCCTTGAGTTTCCCCTACTCTTCTTAGATATTTCATTCCGGCTGCCTCTACTCTACTGTATTCTCTACTGTCTAAGGTCCAGGTTTCACTGCCATATAGGAGAGTAGGACAATAAACTGTGTTGTATACTACCATTTTGATTTTTGTTGATAAGTCTTGTTTACCTACAAATGCCTTTCCTATATGGTTATATATTACACTTGCCTTTTGGATTCTCTGGCTGATTTCTTCTCTTAGTTTTTCCTCTGAGTTAAACATTACTCCTAAGTATTGTAGCTTTGAGCTTGTTCTAAATTCTCCCTGCCTAATTTAAGATTTTGTGTTTTAGCTTCCCTAGTTACTAGCATTGTTTTGATTTTCTTTGCATTTACTCTCATTCCTCTCTTATTTAATTCATTATTCATTATGTTGATATTTGACTGGAGGTACCTTTGTGATTTTCCAAACAGAACTAAATCATCAGCAAATGAAAGCATTGATACATTTACTGGTTTGAGCTTCCACATACCTACATTCATTTTCTTCATTTTTGAGAATGCCTTTGCGACTGAATCCATAGACGTGATAAACAAAAGAGGACTTAGGATACAATCCTGTATTACTCCTATACCTACATCAAATTCTTCAGATATGTTTCCAGCTACTCTCACTGCACATGTTGGTTTATTCTAAAAACATTTAATGGCTTCTATTCAATTTTGCTGTACGTTATTTATTTTGTTGTTGTCATAGTTCGTCCCTCCTCACAGTGTCAAAAGCCTTTTCTAAGTCATTAAAACACAGGTGCAAGTTAATGTTTCCGTCAACGAATTTTTCTATTATTTGTCTAACTGTAAATATGTAATCTTGTACACTTCTCCCTTGTCTAAATCCACTCTGTGTTCTTCGATCTGATCCTCTACTCTTTTACTTAGTCTCATTTCGAGAATCCTGGCATACACTTTTCCTGGTACGCCAAGTAGTGATATCCCTGAATAGTTTGAGCATTCCATAGTTGATCCTTTCTTGTGTATTGGTACTACCGTTCCCTTATTCCAGTCGTCTGGCACCTGTTTGGACATACACGCTTGTTGACACATTGCATCTAGTAGTTTGTCTGCCTCTCTCCCTTGGTTTCTTACCATTTCCGGATAAACTTGATCTGCTCCTGGGGCTTTTCCTAATTTCACTGTTCTTATAGCTGTTTTGGAGTTCTTCCATTGAAATATCTACATCTTCAGTTGTCTCATCTGATTATTTGTTACTCTTAATAATTGATCTGTACTCCTTGTTTCATATGTTCTGGAGGGATTATGTAATAGTTGAAAATACTTTCTCCACGTTTCCATGATTTCGCTGTCTTCTTCCATTATTTCTCCGTTGGCGTTCTTAATTTGTCGTATTGGGCATGCTTTGGTCTTTCTCGTGCTCTTCATAGCTCCCCAGAACTGCTTTTAATTTCCTTGATAGCTTTCTTGAAGTCTTTGTCCAAACTCTTCCCACTGTTCCTGTTTTGCTTTCCTAACTTTCTCTTTGGCGCTAGTTCTTTTACTCACGTAATCTATCCTATCCTCTGGTCTCTTTGTTTCAAGTATTTCTTCCAGGCATCCTTCTTTTTCTTTGATCTTAGTCTTGACATTCTCATTCTACCATGCTGTTCTGTTCCCATCTCCTTTAATTTGTTTCCTACCACAAACATCTTCAGTACAACTGAGGAGTGTTTCTTTATACATTTGCCACTTTTCTTCTATTGTGCTATCATTCAGATCCACCTGTTTTTCACTGATAAATCTTGTTATCCTAGATTGGTATATCTGTTTTGCTATTGGTTTATTTAGTTCTTCTATTTTGAGTTTAGTTGCTTTCTTCTCTTTCCTTTTCTCTTTGTTTTTCTTCAGTTAATAATCTCATTTTGGCTATCACTAGGTGATGATCCCTAAATATTTCAGCTCCTCTGTTTACTCTTGCATCTATTGCATTGTAAAAAAAAAAAGGAGCCGCTACCTATTATGTAGTCTATGATTAACTTTTCACATCCGTCTTCATTTACCCTTGTATATTTGTGGATATCTTTATGAGGAAAAATGGGATAGCTATTTTCATGTTATTCTTTATGCAAAAATCTATTAGTCACTCTCCATTTTGAGAAGTTGTTGTCTCTCCTTCTTTACCTATTACTCCTCCTGGTTTTTCAACATTGTTTCCTACTCTAGCGTTTAAATCTCCTAAAACCATTAATTCCTGTTTGAGTTTGAGATTCTCTGCAGCTATTTGTAAATCATTTTCGAAGATTTCTTTCTTCTTTAGTGGCATCTTCGTTTGGTCCATAAGCTATTAATAATTTAATTTTTCTTCCTTTTGGTTTAATATTTACCTCTAATAGACGTGGGCTAATAAATTGCCAACTTTCTATTAGCATTTCCTGCCTTTTACGCATTAGGAGGCCTACTCCTGTTCTAAGTCTTTGACATCTACTCCTGAGAAGAATAAAGTATGATTAGGTCCTACATGTTCTATTCCTTGTCCGTTTTTCTTTGTTTCTGTAATGGCCAAAATGTCTACTTTGAATTTTTTCATTTCTTCAGCTAATTCTAACTCTTCCATTAATTTCCCAAACATTCCATGTTCCAAAAATTACAGTCCGTGTTCTTTTCCAGAGTTGTCTTCGAAAGTTCAATCCGGGTATATCATTGTATATATTTCTTTGAATCAGTTTGGTTTTGGATAAGCAGGGGATTGGCCCACTATACCCTAGGTAGATGATGGGGCTACCACCTTGAGGCTTCCTACCGGCCTTGTTATTTTCTGTCAGGGTTAATTCCCTTAGCCTTTGGTTGCTCAAAACCAGCGCACAAGGCAGCAGGTTGTTCTTTTCTGTCAGGGTTAACTCCCATAGCCTTTGACAAACCAAGACCCGCCTGCAAGGCAGCATGAGACTCAATGAGGGCGGGACAAGTAAATAATGTTCACACTAGTAACATGGATGAAACAAAAAGAAGAGCGTGGAGCAAACTGACCCGCTTTAGTAGGAAACAAACGGAGTCTGGGAGTGCAAACCGCCCATTATGATTACCGACCAAAGATAACTACGCGCTTCAAAGGAGGAGGTGGGTACTAACGCACAGGTCACGGGTTCGATTCCATTGATTCCCAACTATTTTTTTTCTGTCCATTCAACCAGCTGTGTTTGTCTTTGTCTTTACTCTTACGTGGTTTTAGTATTACACTTGCCCTTCCAAACATTAGTGGGGTCATCCATTTTTTTTTTGTATCCCAATGTTGCCTTACTTAAATCGCTGATGTTGGGGTTTTTTTATCACATTGTTGCCTTATGTAAATCATTGTTGCTGGGGTTTTTTATCACAATGTTGCCTTATTTAAATCATTGTTGCTGGGTTTTTTTTATCACAATGTTGCCTTATTTAAATCATTGTTGCTGGGGTTTTTTATCACAATGCTGCCTTATTTCAATCGTTGTTGTTGTTTTTTTTTATCGCAATGTTGCCTTATTTAAATCATTGTTGTTTTTTTTTATCACAATGTTGCCTTACTTAAATCATTGTTGTTGTTTTTTTATCACAATGTTGCCTTACTTAAATCATTGTTGTTGTTTTTTTTATCACAATGTTGCCTTACTTAAATCATTGTTGTTTTTTTTATCACAATGTTGGCTTATTTAAATCGTTGTTGATGGGGGTTTTTATCACAATGTTGCCTTACTTAAATCATTGTTGTTTTTTTTATCACAATGTTGGCTTATTTAACTCGTCGTTGTTTTAGTTTTTTATCACAATGTTGGCTTATTTAAATCGTTGTTGATGGGGTTTTTTTTATCACAATGTTGCCTTACTTAAATCATTGTTGGTTTTTTTTTTATCCCAATGTTGGCTTATTTAACTCGTCGTTGTTGTTAGTTTTTTATCACAATGTTGCCTTATTTAAATCATTGTTGCTGGGGTTGTTTTATCACAATGTTGCCTTATTTCAATCGTTGTTGTTGGGTTTTTTATCTCAATGTTGCCTTATTTAAATCATTGTTGGTTTTTTTATCACAATGTTGCCTTATTTAAATCGTTGTTGTTGTTGTTGTTTTATCACAATGTTGCCTTATTTAAATCGTTGCTGTTAGTTTTTTTATCACAATGTTGCCTTATTTAAATTGTTGCTCTTGTTGTTTTTTTATCACAATGTTGCCTTATTTAAAACGCTGTTGTTTGTTTTTTTTATCACAATGTTGCCTTATTTAAATCATTGTTGTTTGGGTTTTTTATCACAATGTTGCGTTATTTAAATCGTTGTTGTTGGGTTTTTTATCACAATGCTGCCTTATTTAAATAGTTGTTGTTGGGCTTTTTTATCACAATGATGCCTCATTTAAATCGCTGTTGTTGTTGTTTTTTTTATCACAATGTTGCCTTATTTAAATCGTTGCTGTTGGGTTTTTATCGTTGCTGTTGGGTTTTTTTATCACAATGTTGCCTTATTTAAATGGTTGTTGTTGGTTTTTTATCACAAAGTTGCCTTACTTAAATCGTTGTTGTTGTTGTTGTTTTTTTTATCCCGATGTTGCCTTATTTAAATCGTTGCTGTTGTTGTTGTTTTTTTATCCCGATGTTGCCTTATTTAAATCGTTGTTGTTGTTGTTGTTTTTTTTATCCCGATGTTGCCTTATCTAAATCGTTGCTGTTGTTGTTGTTTTTTTATCCAGATGTTGCCTTATTTTAATCGTGGCTGTTGTTGTTTTTTTATCCCGATGTTGCCTTATTTTAATCGTTGTTGTTTTTTTTATCACAATGTTGTCTTATTTAAATTGTTGTTGTTGTTTTTTTATCACAATGTTGTCTTATTTAAATTGTTGTTGTTGTTGTTTTTTATCACAATGTTGTCTTATTTAAATCATTGTTGTTTTTTTATCACAATGTTGCCTTATTTAAATTGTTGTTGTTTTTTTTTTAATTTATATATTTACCAGATTCCTCCTTCCTGTGTGCTGCACAAACTTTTAACAACTGAGAGTCCAAAAATAGTATGTGGTTACACGCACACACACATAGCCACAAAGACACACACATACACATATATGCACATACACATACACGCATATGCACATACACATACAAAAACGTTTAACTGATGAATGTACAAAGCACGGTATGGTTTCAAACACACACATACACACATACAAATACACACACATACACACGCTCTAAAAGACAAACACACATAAAAAGTTTCCGCTGATAAGTATCCAAACACAGCATAATTTAAAACACATACCCACAAACACATACACAAACACACACTCTTTTGACTTAAGGTTGTCCAAACATAGGATGCCTTCAAACACACACACACACATACACATACATACACATACATACACACATATAAACATCAACACACTCAATGTTTTGATTTATCTGTGTCCACACATGGTATGCTTTCACATAAACACACACACAAATACACACATATACACAAATACATGCAATCCTTTGACTGATGAATGTCTAAGCATAGTATGCTTTTACACACACGTACACACACAGACACACCTATATTTGATTTATGGGTGTCCAAACACGCTATGTCTTCACACAAACACACGCACACACACAAACACACCTATATTTGATTTATGGGTGTCCAAACACACTATGTTTTCACACAAACACACACACACAAACACACATATATTTGATTTATGGGTGTCCAAACACGGTATGTCTTCACACAAACACACACACACACACAAACACACCTATATTTGATTTATGGGTGTCCAAACACACTATGTTTTGGGTGTCCACACAAACACACACACACACACAAACACACATATATTTGATTTATGGGTGTCCAAACACACTATGTCTTCACACAAACACACACACACACAAACACACATATATTTGATTTATGGGTGTCCAAACACACTATGTTTTCACACAAACACACACACACAAACACACCTATATTTGATTTATGGGTGTCCAAACACCCTATGTCTTCACACAGACACACGCACACACACACACAGACACACGCACAATCTTTTACCTGATGGGTGTCCAAACACGCTATGTTTTCACACAAACACACGCACACACACACACACACACACACACAGACACACGTACAATCTTTTACCTGATGGGTGTCCAAACACGGTAAGCCTTCACACATCCACACACACATAAACACACACAATCTTTTAACTGACAGAGTGTCCAAACACTGTATGGTTTCAGACACATGCACACACATTAACACACACACACACACACACGTAATCTTTTGACTGATGTATCTCCAAACATGGTATACTATCACACACATATACATACACATACACACACACAGTACCTTTTGACTGATGGGTGTCTGAACACGGTATTCTTTCACGCATACACACACACATACACATACACATACACATACACACACACACACACACTATTTTGATTGATGGGAGTCAAACACGGTATACGTTCACACACACACATACACACACAATTCTTTGACTGTTAAGTATGCAAACAGGGTATACTTTCCTACACACACACATACATACACACACACTATTTCCATTGATGGGTGTCCAAACACAGTATACTTTCCGACACAAACACATACACACATCTTTTGACTGATGAGTGTCCAAACATAGTATTAGTATGCTTTAACACACACACGCCACACATCCACACACGCCCACACACATACACTTTTTTTATTGTTGGGGTCCAAAACACGGTATACTTTCACACACACACACACACACACACACACACACATACACAAATCTTTTAACGGATGAGTTCCCAAACACAGTATACTTTCACACACACACACATACACACATACACAAATCTTTTAACTGATGAGTTCCCAAACACGGTATACTTTCACACACACACACACACACACACACACACTCACACACACACACATCTTTTAACTGAGGAGTTCCCAAACACGGTATACTTTCACACACACACACACACACACAACAAATCTTTTAACGGATGAGTTCCCAAACACGGTATACTTTCACACACACACACACACACACACTTTTTTTAACGGATGAGTTCCCAAACACGGTATACTTTCACACATACACCTACACACACACATACACACACACACACAAATCTTTTAACGGATGAGTTCCCAAACACGGTATACTTTCACACATACACACACACACACACACACACAAATCTTTTAACGGATGAGTTCCCAAACACATTATACTTTCACACACACAAACACACACACACACACACACATACACAAATCTTTTAACTGATAAGTTCCCAAACACGGTATACTTTCACACACACACACACAAATCTTTTAACGGATAAGTTCCCAAACACGGTATACTTTCACACACACACACACACACACAAATCTTTTAACGGATGAGTTCCCAAACACGGTATACTTTCACACACACACACACACACACACACACAAATCTTTTAACGGATGAGTTCCCAAACACGGTATACTTTCACACACACACACACACACAAAATCTTTTAACGGATAAGTTCCCAAACACGGTATACTTTCACACACACACACACACACACAAATCTTTTAACGGATAAGTTCCCAAACACGGTATACTTTCACACACACACACACACACACACACAAATCTTTTAACGGATGAGTTCCCAAACACGGTATGCTTTCACACACACACACACACACACACAAATCTTTTAACCGATGAGTTCCCAAACAGGGTATACTTTCACACACATACACACACACACACATACACACAAATCTTTTAACTGATGAGTTCCCAAACACGGTATACTTTCACACACACACACACACACAAAATCTTTTAACGGATAAGTTCCCAAACACGGTCTACTTTCACACACACACACAAATCTTTTAACGGATGAAGTTACAAACACGGTCTTCTTTTAACGGATGAGTTACCAAACACGGTATACTTTCACACACACACACACACACACACAAATCTTTTAACGGATGAGTTCCCAAACACGGTATACTTTCACACA
>JAXRKP010002606.1:5000-15000 GCA_037039925.1 Doris montereyensis | reverse complement strand
TTTACACACACACACAGACACACACACATACAATACTTTAACTGATGAGTGCCCAAACATGCATACTTTTTACACACACACACAGACACACACACATACATACAATACTTTAACTGATGAGTGCCCAAACACGGTATACTTTACACACACACACACAGACACACACACACATACAATACTTTAACTGATGAGTGCCCAAACACGGTATACTTTTACACACACACACATACTGACACACAGACACATACAATACTTTAACTGATGAGTGCCCAAACATGGTATACTTTTACACACACACAGACACACACTCACACACACACATACAATACTTTAACTGATGAGTGCCCAAAGATGGTATACTTTTACACACACACACAGACACACACACACATACAATACTTTAACTGATGAGTGCCCAAAGATGGTATACTTTACACACACACACAGACACACACACACACACACATACAATACTTTAACTGATGAGTGCCCAAACATGGTATACTTTTACACACACACCTAGACACACACGCACATATAATACTTTAACTGATGAGTGCCCAAACATGTATACTTTTTGCACGCACACACACACACACACAGACACACAGATTAAATCTAAAAGAATAAGAACACAGTCAAAGTTTTCCTTCTTTCCAATCAATTCAATTCAATTCAATTCAATTCAATTCAATTCAATTCAATTCAATTCAATTCAATTCAATCCAATTCAATTCAATTCAATTATCTTTATTAATCGTTTAGAAGAGGAAACTATATTTGTGTTTTCACAATTTCCGTTTGAAACATAATAGAATACGTCAATGTATTTACATTAACACCAAATTAAATTTACCATTCATCTATATATATATTAGGAGAAATATAGGTAACGATAAAAAAAATCTGAGTAAATAGAAAGCATGGTGAAACAATATACATAAACAATAATTAATGACAAATCAGCCTTTCTTCTATGTCTTTAAATTCAATTCTGTGTTTTAAAACATTATTGCATTGAAGTATAATAATTTGTCTATGGTGAAATATTAATTTTGTCTCTGGATGACCCCGTCAATCTTTTCCACAGAAAATATTCTCTCTGACCGAGGTGGGCAAGGTCCTTAAAAATTGGTGACAATATTCCACCAACACGAGTACCTCACTGACAAGAAGTATAAAAACCTGGATATGATCGACGACAATGATGACATCGAGTTGACCACCTTTAGCAGAGGTAAGTGGCGCGTGATGCATCATCAAAACCTTCCATCTCTTCCAAGGTACAGGCCACAGACAAGATGTTTCCATCTTCCCTTCTCCTGGAGACCTTTCTTAGCTCACTCCAGCTGACGACATCAATCTCCTCCGGTCCTTTTCTACACTCTTTCTCCAAGTGTCCCGTGGTCTATCCTCGTGTTGTTTACCCTGCGGATTTCATAGCAACGCTAGTCTTGTTATACTTAAAGCAGGCTTTTTCAAAGTATATCTAATCCATCTCCATCATCGATGTACGCTTTTGGCATAAATTAGGGTTTGTAGCTGAAACGTAGTGAATTGAACTTTGAATTCAATTGAATGTATTTTATTATTCACGAAGGGAAATTTGTTTTGGTTACAGTGAGTACATGCAACGTAGAATAAATATAAACTGCAAATACTATGACACATTTATTTGTGCATTACAAGTAATGCATTAACTTTTGCGTACTAACGTAACACGATTATCATGAATCAATATAAACGTCACAGTGACGACAATGATGAGAGTCATAGATGTGACCATGATGGTTTTGATGAGGATGAATTTAAAAGAATGATATTTGACGATGGTGGTGGTCATAATAATGATGATGATGATGATGATGATGATGGTGATGATGATGATGGTGGTGATGGTGGTGGTGGTGGTGGTGGTGATGTTGATGGCGATGGTGGTGATGTTGATGGCGGTGGTGGTGATGTTGATGGCGGTGGTGGTGGTGATATTGATTACGATGATGTTGACGACGACGACGATGATGATGATAAAGCACACTTGGTGATATATTGTCATTTAAGACATATGATATTGAAGCTATTGGCGTATTTGGTGTGAGTTGCTCATCACGATGACACATTGGTTCAAGCCCCTGGCCCCCACAGGGTAGGGGGTTCTTTTTTCACAACCTTGTACTCTTAGGAAAAGTACTTTAATCTACTTTCCTCACTTTAATCAGGTGTGAATGAGTAACCAGCTATGGGTAGAGAAATATCTTGTCAAAGTGTTAATACGAAAAGCCTAACAGACTGCTGTACTGTATACTCTTCCGGTACCGGTAGTTGAGAAGGACTTTGAATGAAATGGCTCGCTGTGCTCACCAATGAACAGCCGATGAGCGGGGATATTGACTACAAGTCCATCTTTATGTGTATAGAGCTTTGTCATCAATCATTTGACACAATTTGGTGTCGATTCCCTGACCAGGATAGGACAGGTGGCGATGGGGGGGTGTTGGAGGTGGGGGCGGAGATTTACTCAAAAGAAAGAAAAATGGAGAAATCTTTCAACCTGTGTTGGGTACGAGCCCACGGCTGATGGGACTAGTTGTCCAGTCTATCCACCTCGACCAGGGCAAGGCCAGAGGTGGGGGGAGATAGGGGGGGGTCTACTCAAAAGAAAAAATAATCGGGGAATGCTGCAACTTTTGAGGCTTTGAACCCACGACTTTTGTTGAGATGTCGACACCCTGCCTCTGGACCACACTTGGAACTGTGTTTGGTTATCAAATATAGCTGTTGTTTATCTGGTGTATCAAGATAGACCCTGTTCGTTAGACGGAAGTTTAGCTTCTGGATGAATGTGTAGAAAGAGAGACAAAGGGTGGGGGTGGGTGGAGGAGAGGGAGGAGAGGAGAGAGAGAGAGAGAGAGAGAGACAGGGAGAGAGAGAGAGAGACAGAGAGAGAGAGAGAGAGAGAGAGAGAGAGAGAGAGAGAGAGAGAGAGAGAGAGAGAGAGAGAGAGAGAGAAGGGTGAGACTCACACATACACATACACATACACACACGCACACACACACACACACACAAATGAAGGACTGCTTGACAAATTGGAAGTTGAGGACATTCTTATATTATCAAATTTATACTATATAGTTTAAGCTCATGCGCATTCTCAGATTTTTTTACTGTGATTTACCATGATATGTACACCTTTTTTCGTAATATATTTCATATTAACAAATTATGCATTCTGATTTTGTTGAATTGACTGCTGTCTGTTTCTGTAATATTATATAATAACATAAGTTCTTTGTTCCAGTGTACATAATGTGTATTCTATAGATCGTTGCGAACGAAGATAATGTGCCTTTATGAGGACAATAAAATTTATTGAATTGAATTGAATTGAATTGAATTTGAATTGAATTGAATTGAGTTGAATTGAATTGAATTGAATTGAATTGAATTGAATTGAATTGAATTGAATTGAATTGAATTGAATTGAATTGAACTGAATTGAATTGATTCTTCCACTACACAAGGATTAGAAACTTTGCTGCTTATAAGTACGCTGGCCGTCAGGGACGTTTAGACTTTTTATTTTATCTGATTCGATTTTACCCACGTCCACAGCTAAGGTGATCTCGTGGGTTTTGATAGAAGTATTAAATTTTGCTCCCCGACTGCCCTATAATGTTTTGATCTCGTAATGCTTAAATGTGTGTAAGATGTTTGTGTGTGAAGAATAATTTATTTATAGTAAAAAAAAATGTGTTGTATTTATATTATTATATTGAAGGTATTGTAACACTATTACAATGTGCCGCTTTTGGACAACAAAGTTACATCTTACCTTTTTTATCTTATCTTAAACAACGAAGGGATTGTTGACGTGCATAGGATGGTGTGATGGCCGGAGACTTATAGTAGATCTTTTTCTTATCTTATCTTAAACAACGAAGGGATTGTTGACGTGCCCAGGGGATGTGATGGCCGGAGACTGTTATAGTAGATCTTTTCTTATCTTATCTTAAACAACGAAGGGATTGTTGACATGCCCAGCGGATGTGATGGCCGGAGACTGTTATAGTAGCTTTTTTATCTTGCCGTTTGTTTCTGTCATTCTAAAACATCAACAATTTATTGTCTTCTATTGTATTGTATTGTATTGTATTCTATTTTATTGTCTTCTACTTGTAGACTACACTTACAACAATTTCCAATTATCTCGACACGCTGAACATTTGTTCATCTGGTCTGTGTTGATGAACAAGCACGAGCTCTCAAAAGTCTTCTGGCAAGAGTCAAAAGTTAGTATACTTCTCTAGTGAAATAAATGAAATAGAATCATATTAAAGACAAATACAAGGAATAGACAGGACACCAATAACAACATGACCACCATGAGGTCAAACCCGCGACCTATGCGATCGTCATGCTGGCCAGAGTTGTTTTCTCTCAATTCCTTGCATTTCTCTTTTGGTGCCCATTTGCGCGTATTATGTCAAGTGGACGAAAAAACCATTATGTATCTTTCCGAACTGACCCAACGTCGAAAGTGACAATTTTTAGAATGTACAATATTGCAATGCGGCAATATTTATGTAGAAATAATTGATATTAGAGCTAAACATTTCTTTACAATTATTGATATTAGTGCTAAACATTTATTTAGAATTATTGATATTAGGGCTAAACATGTATTTAGAAAATTGATATTAGGGCTTAACATTTATTTAGAATTATTGATATTACTAGTAAACATTTATTTATGATAATTGATATTAGGGCTACATTTATTTAGAATTTTTGATATTAGGGCTAAACATGTATTTAGAAAATTGATATTAGGGCTAAAGACTTATTTAGAATTATTGATATTACTACTAAACATTTATTTATGATAATTGATATTAGGGCTACATTTATTTAGAATTTTTGATATTAGGGCTAAACATTTCTTTAGAAATATTGATATTCGACCTAAAGATTTCTTTAGAATTATTGATATTAGGGCTAAACATTTATTTAGAATTATTTACATTAGGGCTAAACATTTATTTAGAATTATTAAAATTAGGGCTGAACATTTGTTTACAATTATTGATATTAGGGCTAGAATTATTGATATTAGGGCAAAACATTTACTTAGAATTATTGATATTAAGGCTAAACATTTATTTAGCATAATTGATGTTAGGCCTAAACATTAATTTAGAATAATGTATATTAAGGCTAAACATTTATTTAGAATTATTGATATTAGGGCTAAACATTTCTTTAGAATTATTGATATAAGGGCTAACAATTTCTTTACAATTATTGATATTAGGGCTAAAGATTTATTTAGAATTAATGATCTTAGGGCTAAAAATTTCTTTAAAATAATTGATATTAGGTCTAAACATTTATTTAGAATTATTGATATTAGTGTTAAAATATTATTTAAAATTATTGATATTAGGGCTAAACATTTCTTTAGAATTATTGATATTAGGGCTAGACATTTATTTTAAAATATTGATATTAGGGCTAAACATTGAACTAGAATTATTGATATTAGAGCTAACCATTGAATTAGAGATAAGTATATTAGGACTAAACATTTATTTAGAATTATTGTAGTGCTAAAGATTTATTTAGAATTATTGATATTAAACTTAAACATTTATTTAAAATTATTGATATTATAGCTGAAGATGTATTTAGAATTATTGATCTTACAGCTAAATATTTATTTCGAATTATTAATACTAGGGGTAAACATTTCTTTAGAATTATTGATATTAGGGTTTAACATTTATTTAGAATTATTGATATTAACACTAAACATTTCTATAGAATTATTGATATTAGGGCTAAACATTTATTTAGAATTATTGATATTAGGGCTAAACATTTATTTAAAATTATTGATATTAGGGTTAGACACTTATTTATAAATATTGATATTAGGGCTAACAATTTATTTAGAATTATTTATATTGGAGTTAAAAATTTCTTTAGAATTATATATATTAGGATTAAAGATTTCTTTAAGATTATTGATATTAGGGCTAAACATTTGTTAAGAATGATTGATATTAGGTCTAAACATTTATTTAGAATTATTGATATTACAGCTAAACATTTATTTATAATTATTTATATTAGGGCTAAACATTTATTTAGAAGTATTAAAATTAGGACTAAACATTTGTTTAGAATTATTGATATTAGGGCTAGAATTATTGATATTAGGGCTAAAAAATTAATCTAGAATTATTCATATTACGGTTGAATATTTATTTAGAGTTATTGATATCAGGGTGAAACATTTATTTAGAATTATTTATAATAGGATTAAACATTTATTCAAAATTATTGGTATTAGGGCTAAACATTTATTTAGAATTATTGATATTAGGGTTAAATATTTAATAAGAATTATTGATATTAGGGCTAAACATTCATCTAGAATTATTGATATTAGGGCTAAACATTTATTTAGAATTATTGGTATTAGGGCTAAACGATACTTTAGAATTATTTATAGTAGGGTTAAACTAATATTTCAATTATTGATATATAAACGAAACATTTATTTACAAATTATTGATATATGACCTAACATTTATTTAGAATAATTGATATTAGGGCTGAACATTTATTTAGAATTACTGGTCTTAGGACTGAACATTTATTTAGAATAATTGATAGTATGGCTAAACATTTATTTAGAATTATTGATATTAGGACTACATATTTATTTAGAACTAATGATATTAGAACAAAACGCTTATTTAGAAAATTAATATTAGGGCTTAACATTTATTTAGAATTATTGATATTAGGGCTAAACGTTTCTTTAGAATTATTGATATTAGAGCTAAACATTTCTTTAGAATAATTGATATTAGGACTAAACATTTATTTAGAATTATTGATATTAGGGCTATACATTTATTTACAATTGTTATAGGGCTAAACATTTATTTAGAATTATTGAAGTTAGGGCTAAATATGTATTTTAAATTATTGATATTTGGGCTAAACATTTATTTAGAATTATTGATATTAGAGCTGAGCATGTATTTAGAATTATTAATATTAGGCTAAACATTTATTTAGAATAAATGATATTAGGTCTAAACATTGATTTAGAATTATTGATATTAGGGCTAAACATTTATTTAAAATTATTGATATTAGGGTTAGACACTTATTTATAAATATTGATATTAGGGCTAACAATTTATTTAGAATTATTTATATTGGAGTTAAAAATTTCTTTAGAATTATATATATTAGGATTAAAGATTTCTTTAAGATTATTGATATTAGGGCTAAACATTTGTTAAGAATGATTGATATTAGGTCTAAACATTTATTTAGAATTATTGATATTACAGCTAAACATTTATTTATAATTATTTATATTAGGGCTAAACATTTATTTAGAAGTATTAAAATTAGGACTAAACATTTGTTTAGAATTATTGATATTAGGGCTAGAATTATTGATATTAGGGCTAAAAATTAATCTAGAATTATTCATATTACGGTTGAATATTTATTTAGAGTTATTGATATCAGGGTGAAACATTTATTTAGAATTATTTATAATAGGATTAAACATTTATTCAAAATTATTGGTATTAGGGCTAAACATTTATTTAGAATTATTGATATTAGGGTTAAATATTTAATAAAAATTATTGATATTAGGGCTAAACATTCATCTAGAATTATTGATATTAGGGCTAAACATTTATTTAGAATTATTGGTATTAGGGCTAAACGTTACTTTAGAATTATTTATAGTAGGGTTAAACATAATATTTCGAATTATTGATATATAAACGAAACATTTATTTACAAATTATTGATATATGACCTCACATTTATTTAGAATAATTGATATTAGGGCTGAACATTTATTTAGAATTACTGATCTTTAGGACTGAACATTTATTTAGAATAATTGATAGTATGGCTAAACATTTATTTAGAATTATTGATATTAGGACTACACATTTATTTAGAACTAATGATATTAGGGCAAAACGCTTATTTAGAAAATTAATATTAGGGCTTAACATTTATTTAGAATTATTGATATTAGGGCTAAACGTTTCTTTAAATTATTGATATTAGAGCTAAACATTTCTTTAGAATAATTGATATTAGGACTAAACATTTATTTAGAATTATTGATATTAGGGCTATACATTTATTTAGAATTGTTATAGGGCTAAACATTTATTTAGAATTATTGAAGTTAGGGCTAAATATGTATTTTAAATTATTGATATTTGGGCTAAACATTTATTTAGAATTATTGATATTAGAGCTGAGCATGTATTTAGAATTATTAATATTAGGCTAAACATTTATTTAGAATAAATGATATTAGGTCTAAACATTGATTTAGAATTATTGATATTAGGGCTAAACATTTCTTTATAGTTATTGTTATTAGGTCTAAACATTTATTTAGAATAATTGATATTAGGGCTAAACATTTATTTAGAATGATGGATGTTAGGGCTAAACATTTACTTAGAATTATTGTAAAGTAATGTTTTAGAATTAATGATATTAAGGCTAATCATTTATTTAGAATTATTGATATTCGGGCTAAATATTTATTTAGCATATTTGATATCATGGCTAAACATGTATTTAGAATTATTGATATTAGAGCTGAAGATTTATTTCGAATAATTGATATTAGGGCTAAACAATTATTTAGAATTTTGATATTAGGGCTAAACATTTCTTTAGAATGATTGATTTAGGGTTAGACATTTATCTATCAGTATTGATAGGGGCCAGACATTTAAGAATTATATATGTTAGTACTAAACATTTTTCCAGAATTATTGATATTAGGGCTAAACTTTATTTAGAATTATTGATATTAGGGCTAAACATTCATTTAGAATTATTGATATTAGGGCTAAACATTTATTTAGAAGTATGTATATTAGGACTATACATTTATTCAGATTTATTTGAATTAGGGCTAATGTGTTTAGAATTATTGATATTAAGGTGAAACATTTATTTAGAGTTTTGATATTAGGACTAAATATTTACTTAGAAGTATTGATATTATCACTGAACATACATTTACAATTATTGATATTAGGGCTAAAGATTTATTTTGAATTATTGATATTAGGACTAAACATTTATCTAGAATTATGATATTTGAATTGGACATGTATTGATCAGTATTGATATTAGGGCCAGACATTTATTTAGAATTATTGATATTAGGGTTAAACATTTATTCAAAACTACTAATATTAGGTCTAAATATTTCTTTAGAATAATTGATATTAGGCTAAACATTTCTTTAGAATTATTGATAATAGAAACATTAGAATTATGGATATTAGGGCTAAACCTTTCTTTAGAATTATTGATTTAGGGTTAGACATTTATTTATATATAGATATTAGGGCTAAACATTTATTTAGTATCATTGGTATTATGGCTAAACATTTATTGATAATTATTGATATTAGGGTTAGACAATTATTTATAAGTGTTGATATTAGAAACATTTATTTATAATTATTTATATAGGCTAAACATTTATTTAGAATTATTAAAATTAGGGCTAAACATTTGTTTAGAATTATTGATATTAGGGTTAGACATTTATCTATATTATTGATAAATTAGGGCTAAACAGTTAAATTTTATTTAGAATTATTGATATTAGGGCTAAACATTTATTTAGAATTATTGATATTAGGGCTAAACATTTATTTAGAATTATTGATATTAGGGCTAAACATTTATTTAGAAGTATGTATATTAGGACTATACATTTATTCAGATTTATTTGAATTAGGGCTAAGTACATGTGTTTAGAATTATTGATATTAAGGTGAAACATTTATTTAGAGCTTTTTGATATTAGGGACTAAATATTTACTTAGAAGACTTATTGATATTATCTAGACTGAACATACATTTACAATTATTGATATTAGGGCTAAAGATTTATTTTGGAATTATTGAT
>JAXRKP010002605.1:20000-22500 GCA_037039925.1 Doris montereyensis | reverse complement strand
ACACACCCAAACACAAAAGACACACCACCACCAACACCACAAACACTAAACAACACCCAGCACCTACTATGTCCACAGCAACCCAACCCAACACCACACCACACCACGCCCCAACCACAACGCACACTACATGTCACTGTAGTACACAACTCACATGAACAGGCCCATTATTCGTTTACTAACTCGATAGTCTAACCAAGTCATCTCCTCAAACACATCCAGAGCCCTCGACAAATCTGCATAACTACCACTGTCACACCAAGAAGAGAAGCTACCACACACCCCCCACACACAACAAACAACACTCCTGCCAACCTACTCAAACTACACCTACCAACCCTCCCCACCAAACGAACCACCTACCACCAAAACAGAAAACACAACACCCCTCCACCACAGACACACTACCACACTGTCCTACACAATCATCATGAGCACACACACCACACCCTGCTACTCACACAGTCCCACCTACTGACAAGTATCCTACTCACGCTATCGACACTCCACACTACTCCACACTACTACAACTCACCATACAACAGTCTGACAAACACCAGCAGCCAACTAAACTATACACACACCCACCACAACACACAGAGCTACACAACACCGAAACCAACTACCTACAACCCCAACACCACACACACACACCACACACCTACACACACCATACGACCATGGCGACACCTATCTCACACCTACACATCCACACCACCCACCACAGACTTTACTTGACCCCACCTCCCAGTAATATGATCTATTCATCCCTAATCAAAACGCTCACTCCAGTCCCAATACCAACCACAACACTGACACACACCACTCTCTCACTGTCAAACCATCAAACTGAAAACAACACCACACAACGCAATATCTGTACTCTACACTGTTACCCTAACACACACCATAACACACCACACCTCGATAACCACACTCCCCACCAGACCAACACTACTCTAACTCCCCCCCCTCCCTGTCTCAACTACCACACAACCCATGACATCTCACCTCACACCATCTATCTCCCATACTACCACATGTCCCAGTCAGTCACTCACACCTAAACCCTCTTTAACTCCATAAAACTCACCCACCACAAAACCAGACACACCCAGCAACAACCCCCCATACTAACTATCGACACAACTGTCACAGTGAACACACCTCACTCTACCTGTCGTACCACTACAATACTAGTCTCAACAGACAAAAACCCCACACACTCCAACTACCCACACCCACAAACTCACTGCACATCAAAATCAACTGCTAACACACACCACCCACCACAACACACAACCCCACACCACCACTACAAACCAGAACACATCCACACCACCAGTCATCAATATCCACCAAACCTACCCCACTACCCCAAAACCAAGTCCTACTAACAACATCACTAATGTCACAAGAGTGAATAGTTATCTCTCATGTGACTCACCCTCACTCCCACACCACGACCACGTAGTCAACAACACACAACGTACCTACCCATACACCACCAACATCTGGCTCCTCTGTCAACATCCAACACCCTACCCACAGTAATCTATATACACCTGACACCACCACCAACACACAACACAAACCCTCCACTCCCACAAACACACTCCAACCCACCACACCCCACCACACCCACACCCCCACCCCACCCAAACACCAAACCCACCAAACACCACACCAACCAACAGAAAACCAACACACACAACTCACCACAAGCACCACATCGACCACAACAAAGCACCCACCATAACTCCACCACACTGAACATCAACTGTCGTCCCTGTCACCTCAGACATCTCACTCACGCTACCATCAACGTGTGGCCCTCAACTCTACAACTCACCACCACCACCTACTAATACTACACTACATCAACCCACACCTACTACAAGTCCAACTCCCATCCCTCCCTACACATACACACCCATCCTAACAACTAACCAACTAACAACTCTACCACAAACTACACTGTACACCAAGGGTCAAACACACAGTCTCCACCGTCTAATCTCACTGTACTACAATGTCCACCCAATAACAAAACTGTACAAAACAACCTCCCACTCCCCATTACCTCTCACCTGTACCCACATCCATGCTACACCACCTCTGTTACCAAATACCTCGAGTATTATAGCCACTACATATACAACACCTACTAAATCCTATCTGCAACTCACTACTAACTAACCACTCCCTCCATACTTCACCCACTACCAACCTACTCACTCATCCATACACTCCATCTCAAACTCAACAAACGACAACTAACCAACTATGATCCCCAACACTACAACATGCTGCTACACTGTCCAAACTACATTCTCACACTCTACCTGATCCATGTCAACCTACCACAAATAACTCCATCCATACACCTGCCTGTCACTCAACAACCAAACGTAATCCACCTGCTGACCCGCCACCTCACAACATGCTACAACTACTCCTACCGTACACACACACCTCTCACCCGATCCTTACTGACCCT
>JAXRKP010002604.1:15000-40000 GCA_037039925.1 Doris montereyensis | reverse complement strand
GTTGAAATCACAACGCGTTGTCACCGTCTGACACTATTTTGAAACTTCAAGGCTGTTTTGACTTGTACAACGTTCCTATTTTCATGACTGATGACACATCAATCGATGAATGGTGGAGGTCGGGACTCATATTCATTTTCCCAGTCGCATCCTGCGTTTTAAAGTAAACAAATAAAAATATTTCCAAATAACAAGCCTTGGATCACAAAACGCGCTAAATGTGCTATCAATCAAATGGAAATTGCACATAAGAGTGGTGATAGAATCATGCAACGATTAGCAGAAAAGGATATAAGAAAAGTAATTAAAGAAGAAAAATAGCTTACAAAGACAAGATGGAAAAAAAAGTAAAACAATCAAACGCCCTACAGTCTTGGAACAAGATTCGAAAGATGAGTGGAATGATTCAAAAAAGAAAGATAAGATATCTAGCTACAGTCGATAAATTGACCCTGATGATCTTAACAACTTTTATTGTCTTTCGATTCCCAAGTATTGTCCAATCCCAAATTCATACGACGAATGAAACGTTACCCCCAGATATAGAAGTAGAATCCGTCATCAACATTTTTAAGAAGTGTAAACAAAACAAAGCACCTGGTCAAGATAAAATAACATCGGACCTCCTAAAATGCTGTTGTGACCAGCTCGCTGTGCCATTTCACTAAAATCATTTAAAAATTCTCTCGATTATCAAATAGTGCCCAATCTATGGAAAAGATCAATTATAATCCGGTTCCAAAAAGAATCAACCTGAACAACTTAATGAGTATCGCTTTCGCCCTAACATCCATCGTAATGAAATGTTTAGAAACCCTAATAAAAAATGAAATTCTACAGCACGTAAACGACAACGACATATTAGACCAGCACCAGTTTGCTTACCAACAGAAACTCAGCGTAGAGGATGCGCTTTCTTACCGTGACAGATACTATCTCTAAACACATTGACGAGTCACCATCAAACTATGCACGTGTCTTATACGTCGACATTTCATCTGCTTTCAAATCAATGAACACGGACATCATGCTCAACAAATTACATCGTTTTAACCTACCTCGTTATTTGATTGATTGGTACGACAACTTCCTTCTAGAAAGACTGATGTGTAAAAATGAGGTCAAATTGTTCTTCTACTAGAACTCTGTCAAATGGTTGCCCACAAGGATGTGTCAGCTCACCGTTACTGTACATTTTATATACAAACGACTGTTTGTAATGAAAAAATGTGTGATTATCAAATACGCAGATGATACAGTAATTTGGGTCTCCTGAATTACAATGAATCGGACGCTCACTACTTTGATGTGTTTCAAAGTTGGTGTGTACACAAAAATGATCTACAGCAATGCATTAAAAACAAAAGAGCAAATTTTTAATTCAAAATGCATTACCAAAGATATAAAGCAGGTTGAAATACATCTCCAAGACGTTGAAATAGTCCGAAGAATTTAAGTATCTTGGTGTTTTAATTAACAACTCTCTAACTTTCAATTCTCGTAAAGAAAATATCATTAAGAATGCTTCACAGCGGTTGTACATTCTCAGAAAATTACGAGTCTTTGGTACAAGCAAAATTACCATGAAACAAATATTTCAATCGTTATTGTTGAGTATCATAACTTTTGGCATTACTGTATGGTATGGAGGGTGTGGTGTAAGGCAGAAAAATAAGTTACAAAGATTGGTAAAAGAATCAGGGATATAGTCAATGAGAAATTGCAAAGCGTGGGCAGTGCTGTAAAAAAGTTGTAGAAAGAAAATCCCTTTCAATTATTGATGAAGTAAAACACCCTCTGAACAGTGAATTTATGTTACTTCCATCCGGCAGAAGATATAGAGAATCTCGGTGTAGAACCAACCGACATAAAGCGACATTTGTCCCTTACAGCATAAAATATATCAAACTGTAATGTCGAAACAAGCAAATGAAGTAAAATTATAAGTCAAAATATTTCCTATTGATCTAACACATAGACTAGTAAATCTGATAAGACAATGCACATCTATTGTTGTTGTTTTGAACATTGTAAATAATAATCAAAACACCATTGAAATGTAATTTATAAAGTTTCATCATCCCCAAGCTACAAAAGAAACCTACTACATCATCAGCAAAATTTGAACAGGATTTTTCTGACTTTCTTGATTCCATTAACAAACCAAAACAACGTCTACATGTTGGGGAACTTTAACTATCACCTTGAAAAGTCAGCTAATTCATCTGTAAAGGCTATCACACTGATTGACGAACACAGTTTCCAACAACTCGTCACTGACGCAACACATGGGAAACAACACATTCTAGACTTAGTTTTTACAAGAAGCGATTTAGTCAAATCTATAGTAAAGAGTGTCAGAATGTTGCATATCAGACCACTACGCCATTTCATTTCAAAATCAACGTAGACATACCCAAGACATCGAGAGAAAAGATCCTCTGCAGAAACATTAAAGGCATTGACATCGACACCTTCAAAGAAGACCTTTTAAATTCATTTTCAGACAGGACACCGTAATCAGCAAATGACTTTGATAGCTCCACTCGGAACAATTCGACCGACACGCTCCAATTCGAGAGATACTCGCCCCAATGAGGACTGCAGCGCCCTGGATCAACGAGAGTTCTGAACGGAAGAAAAGAAACGAAAAGCCGAGGTAGAGACTGTGGAAAAAAACTGGGATTGAACGTGTTCAATAAAACATTTGCCAGACAAGAATTAGTTCTCTTGCTAATGTTATTAAAGAAGAAAAATCAATTTATTTAAACAAACAGATACAAGTACAGTGAATCAAGTTCAAACCTCTATTCAATCTGCAATGACCTTTTGGGTAAAAAGAATGTACAGTACTTACCAACTAACATCCCGGTGAGATGATCTACCTGAAGCTTTCAATCATTTTTTCATCGATAAGATTAATAATTTACGAGAAAACTTAGATGTCACAAACTCTGTTCCACAGGTATCACGTATTTGACGATAATTCCTTTTGTTCTTTTAAACCCTGTGACAGAAGATTTTGTTAAATCTTACTATCATGAAATCTACGTAAAAAATTGTGTGAACTTGATCTCACTGCCAGTAAATCTGTTTCTTAGCTGCCTTGATATCACCTTGCCCCATATTACACAATATTATCAACCAGTCCACTAAAAAATGGAAATTGTTGTCCCTAGTTTTAAGGAGGCCAATGTTTAGGGACCCTTTATTAAAAAAGAACAACCTTGAATCAAAACGATCTGAAAAATTAAAGACCAGTGTCAACCTACCATTTCTTTCCAAAATATTAGGAAAAAGCAGGTTTTGAGCCAAAATCCGACCAACACTTAGATGAAAACTCTTGAAAGGTAACCTATCAGTCTGCTTATAGAAGAAAGCACAGCACAGAGACAGCACTTCTGAAAGATACAATCTGATTTACGGAATTCGACGATAAAGGAAGGAACTATCCATTTTAGCCTTGTTTAGACATATCTGCTGCATTTGATCTATTAAGTGATCATGGCATTTCTCTTAAACGTTAGAGTTATCTTATTGGGCATCAAAGGCACTGCTCTGGAGTGGTTCAGTGCGTACATCAGCAATAGAAAGCAAGCTGTATCAGTCCATTGAGAAAGCTATCAAATTATTCTGTTCTTCATTTGGTGTGCCCCTAAGGCTCGGTTCGGTAATCCTTTCTTTGTGCGCTGTAATACACAACATCATCAATCAACATCGTTTTAATTACCACATTTACGCTGACGACACTCAGCTCTACTAGTCTGCTGAAATATCCGGACTGCCATCTGTCTTCTTTATAATGATTGCTTCCCCGATTCTTCGTGGATGACATCCAATAAATTGAAATTAAATGAGAACAAAACAGAAGTTATAGCAATGAGCAAGCAAAGTAGAAGCCGCTAAATTAAGATTATGTTAAAATCTGTGGCGAAGAAAATTCCTGTTGTCAAAATGTAAGAAATTTAGGATTTTATCATGATTGTACATGTCCATAGGAAGGCACCATATCTCACATTTGAGAAAAGTTTGCTTATCTGAATAAAAAGGAATATGTCACATCACGAAATACATCACTCCTGAGGGCCAACAAACAAATTAATTTGCTCATTTGTTCTTTTCTAGAATTGATTATCTGCAATTCTCTGCAGGCTTGGACTTCCACTGACACAAATCAAGAAACTGCAGATAAGTACAAAACAATGCCGCCAAGATTAGTTATGTGAAGTTTCAAAACGAGAACACATTACGCCAATACTTAATACACCTACACTGGCTCCCGAATAAAATCCCGCATTGACTACAAGATAGCTACAATCACGTATCCAATGCCTGCACGAGGCTGTACTTTCCAGTCTACTTAAAGAGAATTAGTTCCTAAAATACACACCGAAACAGATCACTGACGCTCAGCGAGCAAGAAAATGATTACAAACACCCCACACCATAAACCTAAGGACTTTCGGAGGATAGGGCCTTACGGCACAAGCAGCCAAAAATTTGGACCATTATTACCATGGTGACGTCCAGTCTGCAGAGTCTTTGAATACACTGAAATCTCGAGCTTGAAGACCCCACTACTTCTCCAACATGGTTTAGATGACTTTTATATGAATTGCGTGCTTTTACTGAATTGATTGATGATAACTTATTTTTTTTATTGAATGCATCCTGTTTTATGTAAAAGGTTTTAGCGATAGCATGCCATGTCTTGTGTAATCATTTTGGCTTGTAATGCTCCGCCCTTGAGCTCTTTCTGAGGGAAGGCGCAATATAAATATTCTTCTCTATCTTATCTTATCTTACTAAGTTGCCTCTCTGCAGAAAACATTGACAATATTGCAATATCATTAACATAGTTGATAGATGGAATGCTGGTTGAGATAGAGAGAGAGAGAGAGGAGAGAGAGAGAGAGAGAGAGAGAGAGAGAGAGAGAGAGAGAGAGAGAGAGAGAGAGAGAGAGAGAGAGAGAGAGAGAGAGAGAGAGAGAGAGAGAGAGAGAGGAAGAGAGAGAGAGAGAGAGAGAGAGAGAGAGAGAGAGAGAGAGAGAGAGAGAGAGAGAGAGAGAGAGAGAGAGAGAGAGAGAGAGAGAGAGAGAGAGAGAGAGAGAGAGAGAGAGAGAGAGAGAGAGAGAGAGAGAGAGAGAGAGAGAGAGAGAGAAGGAGAAGGGAGTGTCGTGTAAATCCTCAAATTGTGTAATTATTTTCTGTATCTACTTATACTTATATTATTATTTTTGTTCGTTCATTTCATCATCTATTATAATGCTGGCAATTACTAGAAATATTACGTGAATGCTAGTACTACTTCTGCGACTACTATGTTCACCACTATTATTATGATTAACTTTTGTTGTTGTCATTGCTATCTTTGTTGTTTTTTTTTTGGGGGTTTTTGTTTTTTTTGTTTTTTTACCATCGTCATTATTATCACCACTTAGTTCGCTTTGTTATGTGGATTGTGAAGTGTAAAATGATTTATGTGAACCTAACATGAATTGCCTGAAAAGGACAATAAAGATTTATTATTATTATTATGATAATATTTATCTATCACCTCTCTATCTGTCTGTCTATCTATCTCCCTTTCTACTATCTATCTTCTAACCACCCTCTCCCTCTCTCTTTCAGATCTATATGTGTTTTCCCTCCACTCATACTCCTCATTTCACTATTTTTGTTTTGACTAAAGGCGTTTTTAAAAGAAATCAATTGCTTTCACATCGTATTACCTTGAACATTCCTTGTCACAATTAGGTTTAATGAAACAGGAAACGTCATATCACTGATCAGTTTACCAGAGAGTGAGGAGGATGTTTAATAAATACTACTACCACTACTACTACTACTACTACTATCTACTACTACTACTACTACTTACTATACTACTACATCTTTATTTTATCTTTATTTATAACGTGGACGTTGCTATATATGAATATTCTATATTCGAAAGAATTATAACATAAAAATTAATACTAGGTCGACTACTACTATTACTACTTCTACTAAAAATAATAATAATGCTAATAATAATAATAATAATAATAATAGTAATAGTAATAGATAATAATAATAGGTAGTAGTAATTGTAATAAAATAGTAATGATAATAATAGAGTTAATCAACGAAATAGTGAACACACGAGGTAGTAATACTAATCAGCTAATAAATAATATTAATAATAATAATATTAATAGTAATAACAACATGTGTAATAGTAGTAAAGGTGAAGGCCGACGAGGGTAATAGTAATAGTAAACCGGAAATAGTATTGAATAATAAAAATAGTACCAATTATAATAATAGTAGTGATATCAATGTTTCCTATTCCGGTAAAAATATATATAAATCGAACCAGTTTTTTTTTTTTGAGTAGGTTATAGAAACTGTTTAACCTGATTTAGAAACATGATATAAGAGTTTATAACACCAAGTCATATTTTTTGTTGGTGAATTGAAATGACTCTTGATGCTAGATTTGTACGTTTGTGCGTAGCTTAAACCCATCTTGGACATTGATTCCACGTAAAATAATACTTCAGTCTTTCTCATTATTCCCAGCTTTAATTTTCAGGATCAGGAGGGGGCATTATCAAGCCCGTGTTGCTCATTCATTAACTTAGAAATCTTATCTGACAGTTGTCAATTTGATAGAACTCAGTGGAATAAGTGTACATATTATAATTATTAATGAGCCATCCATTACATCCTGTGTCAGAACTCCGCCGATGAGCCCCATTTAAATCTGTGTCTCTGTCAGTAATACTTTAATGTCCTCTAGTAGTCAGCATCCATCGGAGCCTGTCCATTTCATCTCACGTCTATCATCCGCCACACCTCCAAATGGTTTGACCTTCTCTTTGAGCGAGGGGTGTCAAACTGGTTCCACATCCGCATTCTCCCTCGAAGGCGTCGCGTGCGGCCCTCTCATCCAGGGCAAACTTTAAATTGTCACCGTTGATCCGGGCCGACACTCCATTTCATCAGGACGAGAACATATGAGTGTACAAAGCTTTATTGATGTGTAAACTGATAGACAAACTGACTAATGTGATGAATCCACGAATACATATTAGTATATGCCTGTTATCATCTACGGCAGTATCTACAGAAAGCTAGTATTGCCAGATATGCATAGATGTAATAGTATCTTTTGTCTACTGTTTTGAATACAACAGACGCATATCTTTATATATCTGTTTATTATTTGTTGCCCTGCCTGGCTGTGTTTGAGGTATGCATAGCGGCATTCGTATTCACTATAGCATTTATCTTTGTGTATGTATTGATATATAATTTATAACATTGTTTTCCGCTGCAAGAGTAGATATGAGGCGTAAAATGGTAGCTGTTGTTTTTAGAGTTTTTTTCTGGAAGAGGGGATTGCAATATCAGATTGATATCGTATCGAAGCCGAAAATCTGTATTTCCTCGTCTAGTCGGGGCAACAACTTCCAATTGTTGTCAAATAGCAATGCCTCTCTAGGGATGGACTTACAGTTCAATTTGTTACTAATCCCAACTCTAGGACGCACTTCCGGAAGTTGGACACCAGAGTCTTCATTTTTTATTCATGAGACGCCAACTTGAATTCGGCTGATTTTTTTCTAGGTTTTAACGACAGGTTACTTCGATACTCAGGTAACAAAGAGTCTTCTGATAGATAGCTGTTTTCACCGAAAGTTAAATCAACGGCAGATGAATAGGGTAGGTACATAGATAAATATGATGATAGATCATTTTTCTTCTCATTGACTACGGTATAAATTACGTTTAAAAGAGATGCAGTCTGCAATTAGCGTTCGAGTGTCAACGACATATTCTGATAGTGAGGTAAAGGGCCGTTTCGAAAAGGACTAGTAAGGGTACGAGGCAGATATTTAAATCCTACAGACATGAAGCATGGGGATTCGGTACTCTAAAGGACAGGTGTTAGTCTCTCAACCAAACGGTCTTGGTTCAAGCCGGTAGTTTGAAAAGTTTCTTCGAGTAAAAATCTACCACCCTCTCTCTACTCCATCAGAGACGGACGATAAAAGGTCCCATGTGAAGGTCACAACACTATGGGCACGTAAAAGATGCCTTGATCTCTCTGTCTGTCTGTCTGTCTGTCTGTTTGTCTGTCTGTCTCTCTTGTCTCTCTCTCTCTCTCTCTCTCTCTCTCTCTCTCTCTCTCTCTCTCTCATCTCTCTCTCTCTCTCTCTCTCTCTCTCTCTCTCTCTCTCTCTCTCTCTCTCTCTCTCTCTCTCTCTCTCTCTCTCTCTCTCTCTCTCTCTCTCTCTCTCTCTCTCTCTCTCTCTCTCTCTCTCTCTCTCTCTCTCTCTCTCTCTCTCTCTCTCTCTCTCTCTCTCTCTCTCTCTCTCTCTCTCTCTCTCTCTCTGTCTCTCTCTTTCTGTCTCTCACTCTCTCTTTCCTTTGTCACTGTCTCTGTCTCTGTCTCTGTCTGTCTGTCTGCCTGTCTCTCTGTCTGTCTGTTTGTTTGTCTTTCTGTCTGTCTGTTTGTCTGCCTGTCTGTCTGTCTGTCTGTCTGTCTGTCTGTCTGTCTGTCTGTCTGTCTGTCTGTCTCTCTCTGTCTGTCTGTCTCTCTCTCTCTCTCTCTCTCTCTCTCTCTCTCTCTCTCTCTCTCTCTCTCTCTCTCTCTCTCTCTCTCTCTCTCTCTCTCTCTCTCTCTCTATATATATATATATATATATATATATATATATATATATATATATATATATATATATATATATATATATATATATATATATATATATATATCGTGTTTCTTGAATTAGTTATTTGTTCACAAACACATGCACTTGCAAACACACATAACACAACACACGCACACACACACATACACACACATGCACATATCCACCCACACCTTTATACACATCATAATTATATATCATTAATACACATGGACACACAGAACAACACTTTTTACCTCTTTCCACCTTCTCGTTCCCCACATGTCATCCTTTTTATAATAACATTATATACGTAAAACTTGACACAGAGTGAATCTTTTTTCCTATGTCAACCTTGAATTAAGGATCACATATAAAGAGAGAAAGAAAGAAGAAAGGGAGAAAAAAATCATCCATCCATTTTCTTCTTCCCGGAGGATGACATCGATGAGCGAAATAAGCAAACACGGCGTACGAGCTGTAGTGGGGAGTTCTTTCCTTTCCGAGTTTCTCTTCTACTTTCTTCCTATTCCTTTTCCCTCCACGGCGATCTTAATGATCAACGTTTTTGTCTATTCTCTTCTTCCATTATAAAACGTCTGTGCACACGGAGTAATGGGGTTGTTATTGTTGTTGTTGCTGCTTTCTTTCTCTTCTTTCAAGTATGAACATCTATCGATCTTATTGATAAAGACAGTCGAAACAGCTTTGAATCATAATGTGCAAAACTGTGAATGAAGTTATCGTCAAGATGAATTAGTGTGTACCCTAAAGCATTACAAAAGCCATTAAAAAGAAGAAGAAAAAAGAGAGGATGTTTTTTAAATTATAAATGAAGTTACATTCAATACAGTTACAACCCTTGGCGCCAAAGCTTATTTTGATTTCTATAGTGGAATTTGAACAGGTAATGATACATGGCCTCGCAGACAGGAGAACAATCTGTCGCAAGTTTTACTCCATTTTCACCTGGTCAGTGCTATGAATGGTTGTCAGCGATCGGTCAATGAGCAAACAAATAACGAAGAGGTTGGAGGCAGTAGGAATGTGGTTCCTACTGAGAGCACCATGGAAAGAAAGGAAGTCAAATGAGGATGTCCAAACCTTTGCAGGGCAAAATATAAATTTTATAAAAATATTAGAATAAGACAAATGAAATTCATTGGACATTAAACAGGAAGGGATGCTTTGAGCAACTAAGGAGTATGTAAGGAAAGATGTCGGGAACAAAGAGCACTGCAAAACAAAAAAATACATACACACACAGTTTTAACAACTGTACCACAAGCAACAACAATAACTCTACCAGATCCTCGAATGACAGAGAAAATGGAGATTCCCGATCACCGATGCCCGAAGAAGACACCTGGTCACCCATAGAGATATGTATTTAGTGCCTTTCACGAGGAACATACAGGCATTGCCATGATTTGAACATAAAACCTCTCGATCACATAGCCGGCAGCCTGACAGGTATTTGCGATCATGGTTCTCCATTCTCCTTTCCTGCTAGATTTGGTTTTTTCGTTTTTCCAATGAAAGATGATTGATATAAGTTGTCTCGTGTCCCATCAGGTGTCAATGCACCTTTCCTGGGAATGGAGGTTTTTGTTGTTGCTGTTGTTTTCATTTCTTTTTTTGGGGTTGTTTAGGTGGGAGGGGGGTTGTAAGTTTACTGGATGGGAATTCTTAAGCTGTTTGGACAGGGGGTCAAAATCCAAAAAGAATGAAGCTAAAACAATGGCCCCAAATATAACTGGACGAGAACAAATTTAAAAAGCCAGCGTACCATATTTTCAAATAATTAATTCATGCAGGGAAGATCACATATCCAGCAGCCTAACCGCTAGACTTCTATTGTCTATGTGCTGAGTCAAAGGCAGGCATTGCCAATCATGGATCTCCATTCTTCTCTGTCATTCGATGGTCTAATAAAGGTTTTGTTGCTGATGTCCCTAAGACTTTGTATTTATGTCATTCCTGCGTTTTAATCTTTTTTGCTTTGCAAGTGTCAGGACCTCCTACTCTTTTGACTTCTTTTTCCCCCTGATATTCTCACTATTCTACAGACGAACCACATGCCTACTGCCTTTAACCTCTTTTTTATCTGTTGGCGCATTAACTAATCATTCACAGCCATACTTAAGCCCTGATCACACATTTGGAAAAAAGAAAGTAAGAGAGATTACCCACCTTGTCGGTGTTTTCACGTGGAGATGATCGCGTACACTAACGTTTTCGGATTGACCAATAAACACACTGACTAGTAATATTTTCATTTTGCCGAAGTTATTGTCATCTGCCATCTGTTATCTGTCATCATGTGTCTTTGGGGGGGAGGGAAGAGCTGTTAAATTTCTATTTTTGAGTTCATATTATGCTTCTAACTTCTATACTGAACGCTAAATTTGCTATTAGAATTCCGCCACTAGACCTTCGGTTTCCCGTTTGCCCATATTACCTCAAAGACTATCTGATTCTGATCTCTTTTGCCTTCGTTACATATAAAATAACAAAAAATCTAAATCGACACAAATAACGAAACAAATTGATAAGACGACGACGACATCACATTCTTGATGCATGGAAACTTGGCTAATATTTCATTGGATACGATTTTGTTAAAAAAAATAATTGGGAGGGGTTTTTTCTTCTCATTTAAACCTAATTAAAAGTCACGTGATGGGACCCTGGACGGGAGGGATAACCCTCAAAGCAGACGCTTTGATCCGATTTGTGGCGACTGAGGGTCTTAGATAAGTCAAACCTAACTGACAGGATGCCTTTGGGGAGGGGTGGGGGGGCTGAAAAGGGGAGGGAGCGGGCGACGGAAGAAAACGTTGTCGTAAGGTCTGCAGGGCGTTGAATCGAATTAACCCACGCTGGTAGCAGAGTGCTGTCCAAATAAGTGGTGCATTCTGGGAAAACATGGGCTGGTTATTTAGACGCCTGTGAGTCCAAATTAGATATTTAGAAGTGTAGCTTTGGACACAATTCACGTGGGGAGTGGCTGGGGTCGGGATGGGGGAGAGGGATTGGGGCAGTTGTAAGGTTTGATGTTATAAAGCAATTATGAATAGTGCCAAGATGTGTAGATGTTTGGGAGGATAGGACGATATATCTATCTATCTATCTATTTATCTATCTAGCTATCCATCTATCTATATTTCTATCTATCTATCTATCTATCGAGATAGATACATAGGTAGATAGATAGATAGATCGATAGATAGATAGATGGATACAAAAATATAGATAAGTAGATAAATATATAGATCGAAAAGGAGACGGACAGACAGACAGACGTATAGAAAGACAAGCAGATAGGTTTATATGTAAAAGGAGTGAGGAAATTGTTTCCATCACAAACAGCAATAATTGACCACCACTAGCCTTTGTAATGAATTCATTCACATGGACACGACAAGATACGTTGGATTTAAGACCATACTTTTTTCGCTTACCCCTTTCCTTTTCCCCCTATTCTCTTTCAAAAGACGCATCAATTTAAATTGTATTTGAATGAGACAAGTAGTTGGGAATACAAAGATACTAAGCGCACACAAAAAATAATAAAAAAGATATCGAAAAAAAAGCTCCATTGAAAACGCCTCATTGAAAACACTTAGATGAAAACACTCCATTGCTACTGCCGTTGTTTGCTGTTATCACCATCAAAGTTGAAATGTGTGCTTTGTTGCGTAAAGAAAATGGCAATCAATTTGGGAATGGATCACATGGAGAAATGATGATGAAAAATATGAAATGAAAGACAAAACAAGATTTCCTGTCTTTTCTATGTCGTCCTGCGTGCTTTTTACGTTGTTGTAGTGATACTGTTGTTGTTGTTGATGATGCTGTTGATGTTTTTCTTGTTGTTTTCATATTTCAAAACTAGTTTACAGCAAAGTCCAAGTATATGCCAATAAATTTTGCAAAACGGAGCATATATATCTATCTGTAAGGCGGTTGAAAACGCCACTCTGCAAAGACAGCGCTTTACTTAATCTACCTTTGACGATGTGCATGCGGTTCGTGAGCCATCCAAGTCTCGATCTAAGAGGTTCTCTCAGCGTCATGCTCCTGCTCACCGCAAAACCTGCAAATGCTGTGCTCGCCAGCATGAAATGCTTAAGAGCAAGTGCCCTGCAATAATGGCAAACAATGTTTTAAATGCAAAGGACGTAATCACTTTGCCATTGTTTGTCCCCGCAAATATAGAGTCAACAAAATGGATACTCCTTCTGAACCTGACACGACTGATCCTGAGCGTGAATGGGCTAATTCTGTAAAACATTCTAACAAACTGATAAAATGTATGATGCTCATCAAAAACAAACCTATCCCGTTTTTGATATACTTTGGAGCGACAGTAAATGTGATTCATCAAACGTTAGCTTCAAACACGTCTAAAGCCCCCTCAACCTTAAGAATTTACGGTGGAAAGTAAATTATCTGCCTAGGAAAATCGCGTGAAACTGTGTCTAATCCTAAGAACAACAAGTGTTATAACATTGATTTAGTTGTCTTTTTGAGCAAAACGTTCAACCTATTCTGGGACAAGGCTGCTCAACCGATGAAACTCCTGAAGCTACGTCTCGACAACTTTGAACAGGTCTGTAACCTTTCCTCAATTGAATCCTTACCTGTTTTTGACAACGCTCTTGGTCAGTTTCCTGGTACGAAATCTTTTTTTGCACTGATCCTAATGTCAAACCTGTCATAGTGTCTGACCGAAGAGTACCTGTTGCCATGCGTACAAAGCTACGAAGAGAATAAGATAAACTCACGGCGAGAGGTATCATCACTCCTATAACGGAGCCTACTCCCTGGGTCGGTCATATAGTGACGACACCAAAGAAAAACGGCAAACTAGGAATTTGCATCGATCCTCGATACCTCAACGAAGCTCTTCTGCGTGAAAGATATACAATGCCTTTGATTGAAGACATTCTTCATGAACTAAGGCAGTCCTCTCTATTTTCACTAAGGTCCATCTGAAAGATGGCCTGGCACGTTCATCTGGATGAACCTTCTTCCAAAATCACAGCTTTTCAGGCATGCTTTGATCGTTATAGATGGCTCCGACTTCCCTTTGGTCTCTCTGTTTCGTCTGAAAATTTTCAACGGAAAGTTCTCGAGCTCTTCGGTAGTCTTCCTGGAGATGTAGCCATTCGTGATGACGTCATAATACATGGCACGGATAAAGCCTCACATGACCATAACTTAGACATGTTTTTTGACAGGTATCAAGAGTTCGGTGTAAAGTTAAATAATGAAAAAGCTTGAACTTGCCTCTGATTCTTTAACTTTCATGGGACATATTATTTCATTTAAAGGAATAAGCTCTGACCTTGAAAATGTTTAAACTCTAAAGAGTTCCCTGCTGTTATCTGCGTTACAGAGGTAAGAAGAATCCTTGGTATGATCCAATATCTCTCTAGATACATACCTAACCTCACAGATATGCTTCACCCTATTCAAAATCTTACAAGAAAGGATACTCCTTTCAATTGGTCTGAAACGCAAGAAAACCTCTTTCCAATCTGTGAAGAAAGATATCGCAGAAAATCCTCTCCTTGCTAAAGACATAACCTTAGAAAACGATGCGTCTGAGTACGGCATCGGATCTGTCCTCTCAAGAAGGAAAATATCTTGGATTTGCATCCAGAACCCTAACAGAAAGTGAGCGTAGCTATGCTCAGATTGGAAAAAGAACCTCGCTATAGTATATGGTTTGAAAAAGTTTCGCCATTATGCCTATGGTTGTTCTCTCACTGTGGTCACAGATTACAAACCATTGGTTGTCATTTCTAGAGAGCATCAAAGCTCCTAAGTGTATGCAGTCAATGTACCTCAAGATCCAAGAGTACAACTTACACTACAGTATAAGCCTGGTAGTGAACTTTTTTAATCGCCTAATGCTTAAATGAGTATATTATTGTGCTGTTTAATTATGAAGAGTAATTTATGTATTGTAAATGTATGTTGTCTTTAACATCCTATAGAAGGTATTGTAACACCAAACCAATGTGACATTATTTGTACTATAAATTTTTTTAAGTTCCCTTAAGGCCTATAGAGCCGGAGCTTATCCCGGTTTCTATAGCGTGAAGCAGAACAAGTGACAATAATCACCACGCTAGTCTGACGCAGGGTTTTACTTCCAAGCCAGTGCTTGTTCTCATTTGCACCTGGGTAGAGTGGGGAAATGCGTGTTAAGTGACTTTCCCAAGGAAAATAACGTCTGACCTGGCTTTGTTAGGACTCGAACTCGGGACCTCATGATCCCCAGTCCGGCAGCCACTGACGCCACTTGTACAATAAAGTTGTATATTATCTTATCTTATCTGTAAGGTCTTGAAGAGAAAGAAGCGCAATGATTTATATGAAAGATACTTTAAGTTTGAAGTAAAGAAACGTTTTCCCACGTAACCAACAAGAGTAAACAACTAAAGAGACGTGTCTTGAACACGGGATGTTCAATTTTTTTCGGTTGGTCGTACGTACAAAGTAATGAGCGGAGGATATCCGAATCGCGAGCAATTTTACTTAGAACGCACTCCAAACAATAGATTGTCTTACATTCGACTGGCGAGCAGTTCCTGAGTAGAGACACGATTATTTTTGCTTTATTAAAAATCTATTGTAATCGATATCAACTCTTCACATTTCCGCTCTGTGGTCAATAGGCTTGAGACCATAATCATAGACTTCTGCTGTAGCTGGTCCCAAGCCTCTTTGTATTGTTGTAAACGTATGAACTCTTGGTCTTTTAGTAAGGTGTGTCTGTTTTTTTGAGACGATCACACCGAGTTCCAAATGGATAGAGCATTTCTCCTCTCGTATATGCTTCTGTGTTATTCTCATGATCTGTATTGTTCAGGATTTGCTTACTTACCTCTGGAAGAAAAGTCGTTGTTAGTGATCTGTAGTGAGAAATGGTTTGCATCGAACTGTACAACGTCTTACAACGTTTGCTTGATGAGAGTCTTTGTCTTTCCTGAATAGATGCCCAACTACAATTACACCAATTGTCCCTTTCTACTTGACAAATAGCTCTGCAGTCCTTGACATTGTAGCAAAGACGCTCATAATGAAATACATTAATAAATTGATTGGAAGTACAATTCATAACACGCAATTTCTATGGCGATTTAAAATGACCCTCAATGTTAAATGTTTTGTGCTGTTGTGTATTACACGTATGAGGTCATCACAACATTTGTTTTCTTTTACAAAAGTCTCAACTCCTATTACCTCTGTTCAGAAAAAAAAGTTTGTTTTCAGTCACGGCATTGTTTTCACAAGTCTTGGTGTGAGAACTACATAACAAGGGAATTATTGACTTTCGCACATAATCTCATAACTTTGTAATATTCTGAAAGCGTAAGACCGAAGTTCGATACTTTTATCATTCTTAGACGATACCAGTTATATTTACCTGTTACATATAGGAAAAAAGGACAAAACTACTCGCCATTCAGATATCCGAAATGCTCGCTATTCAAATGGTTGGCATTACGCAAACTCGCTATCCAGATGTGAGTCATCAGCCAGGTGCTTACACAACTCATTGAAAAGACGTTACCTTATTGACATAACTATTGTTTTAGAACATCAATTATTTGTCTTTATTTGTCACATCCTGCATTACCCTTGACCTTGCTATTTGTCTTTGTCTGACTACAAGAATATGGGCGGTTAACGGGGGGGGGTGCTGGTAGGTCTATTTCTTTCCTTTCACTCGCTTGCCTTACTTTCATATTTGATGTTTCTTCTTCATTCGTAGGTGGTTCGTGAGCGCTACTTGTAGGTCCTACTTCTTTCCTTTCATTTTCACGCTGTTTCCTCTTAATTCACCATGAGATCACCGCATATGTTGAACCTGGAGAATTTTAATCAATCAATCAATCCTCTTCATTTATCATGAGATCACTGCATAATAGATATGGTGGATGAGGTACATTTCAAGGATAATTTTACAGGAATATTAATTGTATGTTATTATTTTCAGTTGCATTGTTCAGGAAAATAGAGGCGTCGTACATCAGCATTCTAGCTAGAGTATTTATCTTGGTTGGTATTGCACTCTCCTGCTTTTATAGCTAGGCCATTGGTGCCGACATGGAGTCTGAAGCCCACAGATTTCTGGGGTTTTCTTTTGTCTATTCCTTTGTATTTCTTCGTCTTTTGTTCCTACGGGGCTTATTTATCTTCATTACTTCCTGTCCTCATTCGCCAGCTTTCTGGGATTCGTGGGCGATTGCGGCGCTACTAATAGGTCCTACTTCTCCCCATTAGTCTTTCTCTTACTCCTATCTTTCTTTTTGCTGTTTCCTCTTAATTCACTCCGAGATTACCGCGATGGACAGGATTGGAAGCGGATTAGCCGTGGTTGGGATTCAAACTCGGAAGCAGAGCATCAAAAATGTATTACCTGTCTTGTTAATAACCGTCGATGCCTAGCGGAAGTGAGCGATGCTGGAATGATCTTAGAGGCAAAGACAAAAGCATCACAAAGCAAACATGACGAAACCTATAATATATGTATTATCTATAACACATTGATATTCCATAATTTACCCCCGCCCCTAATTTGATGATAGATCAATTACGTCAATCCGAAATAATAGAGACAGGAATGTTAAAACCCTACTGAAAGTCATTCATTATTAGCGTTATTGGTAGGAACTAATTTCGATCTTTGTCTATTGGTGATGAAAGTCATCATGAATTAATTTAATAAATGTCTACATGCTATTCCCATTCTCAAAAAAGTTCAAAAGCGCTTTTCTGCTATAAGATGTAGAAATTGTCTGTACCTTTCTGCTTACCTTAGTGATGGGCAAAGAGTGAATCGCGGACTCGGGGACACGATGGTTCAGCGGTAAGATATCAAATTTGGACTTGTTCTTGTACTCCTCTAAACCGCACTTACTTCCTTTCCCTCACCTGCTTCTCTCCGTTTCTTCTTGTTCATGGTAACTGACTAAATTCTTGAGTATTGCTGTCAGCCCTCCTACTTTTGAATTCAACAACAAACTGTTAATCCAATTTTTATTTATAGGTGATGTATTCAATACTGTTTTAAAGCCTTCAGTGCTACTATCTGCTGAGTTCAAAAATTTTGTTGGCAGTCTGGCTCACAGCAATCAAAAGGAGGCCTCGTCTGCAGATCACAGCATTTTGCACACTTTAAATATCCCTTAGCTCTGTACTTGCAGTCTGGGAATTTTTTTAAATTCTATCAAAATCCCCGGATATCACCTTAGTTGTCGATGTGGGTAAATTAAATCAAAGCCTTCAAAGTTTGGGGTGAAATGAGAGCAGGTGACATCTGATGTTTGAAGATGGGACCATGTAGTATGTTTAACGGCCTGATCCAGTTACTCTATTCTAACATTTTAGCTGATCCAATGTTTCGATGATTTCCTTGTGTAAACGTGGGAAAGAGATTCACAGTGTGCGGGACGTAATATCCTTCGTGCCAATTGTTGAAGAAAGAAAGGTGGGCGCAACTGGTGGGTTCTTCTTCTTTCCTTTGCCTCTTTCTCTAACCTTTCATCTTGCTGTAACCTTTCAATTCACCCTGGTATCACCGCATATGGTGGATGGGTGAATTTCAATTTCAATGAAGAAGAAAAAAACAATACATATTACAAATTTAATAAAAACTCAGCGCACGAAGTGAGAAAGTTAACGAGTCAAGATATTACATATACACATATACACACAAACACACACGCACACACACACACACACACACACACATAGAAAAAAGGAGCAGGAAATGGATGTGAATTGTGTTGGTGAAAAGCAAGGGTGACGAAGCGATCTTTGAGAGAAAGAGGCGTCGAATAATGTCATGAATAAATTAAGCGCTGGACGTTGGGTGACCGTTAAATCAAAAGGGTGGACGGACGCTGGGATTTGGGACGGAGACCAGGGAATGCAGTAGGCGACACTTTGTCTGAATGTCTTTGTTCTTCTCCTCTTTCCTTCCGTCTAGCTTCATTAGAAAGAAAGGAGGTGGGTGGGTGTCGGGGGGGGGGGGCAGGAGGCAAGTTGTACACCACTGTGTGTCATAAGCGCAGGCTATCACACATAATACGTACGGTGAGGGTTCGAGTTCAGGGATAGGTTGCGTGAACTATTCCTCCGAGTTTGTGTTGGAATCAGAACTAAAATGTGAGTATGTATATAGTTGAAGAAAAAAAGTTTATGAATCTTGAACAAACGACAGGATGGGAATGTTACTGGCAGACATCCGCACGATACTGGCATCCAATTGCAAAGTATATACATGTATACATATTATATATAAGTGTACATGCAGTCATACATTACATGATATATATATATATATATTCACACATACAATTCTAGGTCCGACGTTGCGTTCTTCGGGAAGTACATTTAACCGGCATTTTCCCCTCGCCCCAGATGCAAATGGGTACAAGCACTAAATTGTGAGTAAAGATCTGAGACAAGACTAGCGTTCTGTCGAGGATGGGATAATTTTTATTATCACCTGTTCCGTTTCAAGCTATAAAAACCGGGATGTGCTCTGTTTTAGGGGCTTTAAGCTTTTTGATAGAACTTCATTTTCTACTTACCGAACGATAAATCAACTTTTTTATCATGATCGACATGAGTTCAAGACGGGTAGAGGTTGACTTTCTTTCGTTTTGATTTTGTTTTTGGGGTTATTTGTAGGGTTGTTTTTGTTTGTTTTCTGATGTTTTTTTATTTTCTTTATTTCTGTCTCATATATTAATCGCCTCAACTCAATGTCAGCATTTCTGAAATTCTATTTTGTTTTGAGGTTTTTTCTTTTAAAAAATGAATGCGAACATACTCTCAAAGCAGAAAATCAGGAAGTACGCCTGTCTGCCTTTCATACCTGAAACAATTTCTCACCTGTCGGTGGCATCTGACTTTCTGTATTTCTTTGAAACAAAGCCAATAAACAACACACCAAAACAAATATATCAACGTTAGACCAAAACCAAAACCGGCTTCAACACAAACATCGGATTACTCCCTAAGACGTAAGATGAAATGCCCCACCAGAAGATGCATACCTGGCACCAATGTTACCTGGCCGCATCGGCCAGGTGCGTCCAGGCACATACCTCCTGCCATCACTCGCCTGTCTTCATAACGTCTGCTTGTGCCGTGTGGTTAGATCATGCCTGAAAATCTCTTTGTTGCTATCAATGTATTGTTGTCTTTACCTTCGTGCTGTTGCTGCTGCTGTTTTGCTTACTGATGTTGATGGTATTGTTATTATTTTCTTGTAGTCGATGATTATGATGATGATGATGAGGATGATGATGATGATGATGATGATGAGCATGATGATGATGATGATGATGATTGCGTTAGTGTTGATTTCAATGTTGTTGTTGTTGTTGAAGATGAGGATGACGTTGTTTTATTTTTGTTTTTGATGATGACAATGAGGACGCTGGGGATATTTTTGTTGTTTTCGTTGCTGCTATTGATAAAGATATAATGGCGATGTTGTTGCTGATGTTCTTTTTTTATTGTCTCTCCATTCTGCGCTCGAACGGTTGGCGGATGTTGTTAGGGCTGGTAGGTTATATTATTTTCCATTCCCCTCTTTCATTTATCTTTTCACCTTTTACTGTTTCCTTTGCTTACCCTGATGTCACTGTATGTGATGGACGGGGATATATTTCAATGAATCAAATTAAAAAGCAAACTGCCCATCCTGCGCTGTCTAACTGGTAGGAATTTCGCTGGTGTCCTTGATGGGGTTTTCTTCTCTTTCCTTCCTCAACTTCCTAGACTCCTCTCGGCTCCATTCTGCTACGAGGTGGGCGGATGACTAGTTCTGCTGGTAGGTTCTACTTTTTTTTTCCCCTTTTCACTTACCTGTCATCTTGCTGTTTTCTCTGAAATCCTGAGATCAGCACACAAAGGTGGACAGGTAAATTTCAACGAAACAAAAACATATGTAAGATCTGTAATATTGCTAGTGTCGGCGGACGAGGGGTAGGCTGCTGGACTTGGATCATGATGTCCTCGGTTCGAATCTCAGCAATGCTAGGTCCGATATCTTTTCCTTTGATATATACACTTAACGAGCAGTTTACGCACTCGTAAATGGATAACATTATCAGATTGGGAGTAAAAACCTGCGTCTGAGACGATGTTAAGAAACAGATGAGCTGTGTGTCTCGAGACGCCGATGTTTCTACGGCGACTGTTGTAGGCGATTGGCGAGTGTTACTGGCAGTTCCTACTTCTTTCATGTCAATCTTTCGTTGTGTTTTATTTTCCCTCTTAACCCACTGTGAAATCACTTTGTTTACGATAGACAGAGGAATTGCAATAAAACCTATCATGACTAATCGTTGCCTGAGTACAACAACCCACAATTTTTCAAAAAATGTTTTTTTTTGCTTTTTTCTATGAAATTTAACAAGGCTCATTTTGTGTTAAAATCTTATACCCGTAGCTCAACAAACAAGCTCAATACAACATTGTCACTTTGTCTTATAACGGACATTTTAAGATGAACAATCCTGTTTGGGTGGTTAACGGCTTGTGCTCGATAGTTTTCAGCGCCACAATCCTGCACCTATACTTACAGGGTTGTTCATTTAAATGTTTTTGCAAATACTTTCTTTTGCTTAAATATGTACATATATATGAATGTTGCACTGAGTTATACATTTGTGATTGCGATAAACCACCCTTTAAACTAGTATTTAGTTGTAGTTGATACCGATCTTTGTTTATTTAAGTCACCTGGATGAATTCTTAATCAGCCATTATCCTTTTTAAAAATGTTTTGCGCTATTATCAACAATATTTAATTTTATAACCATGGAATATTCAGATTGGGTTTCTCTGCGAGTCTTTGTTTAAAAATCATTAACTATTTCTAATTGTATTCTTTCTACAGCGAGTATAAAGACGGATTTATAGTACGTATCGCCACACAAGTGCAGACTCACCGACTGTACATCATTTATCCCCCAGCAGACCATTTCTTTCAAAGTACTTCAAGTCCTTGGGGAGCATACAGTATACTAGCATGTTAGGCTTTTTGTACTAGCACTCTGATAAGATCTTTCTCCTATAGCTGGATACTCGTTTACACCTGTCAAGTGAGGAAAGTAGAGTGAAGTACCTTTCTATAAGAGTGCAACGTTGTGAAAAAAAATCCCACCTGTGCCAGTCGTGGGGCTTGAGCCAGCTTATAATGCTGCGGTTCAGCTACAACGCCTCATAAAATAGGCGTAGAATTAAGAATGTGTACACAATAGGTGCGCATAAAACTGTTAACTGAATGATATTTAATCATTATGATCATTTTCATCTTCATTGCTTGATCTACCATTTTGCTGGTTTAGTGACCTATGGGTAGGCGTTTAGTTTTTTTATGATCATTAAGCTAAAAGTTCAAGCCCCTATTCAGGGTTCGCTGTTGAGTTCAAAGAACATTTTCTTTACACATTATACTTATTTCAATTAGGTATGAAATGAATACCCAAATACTGCATCGGAAGAATCTTGTCAGCTCCTCTGTATGCTCCTTGGGGTTGAGATAGTATCATGTTGGAAAAGACTTGTCGGGAGAACCTTTGTTAAACGCGAAGAGCACGAATTACTAGATAAATGCTCCTCACAATAACTCTACTTAACACTGTACAATACTACCACTACCATTACCACCACCATAACCACCACCAACAACAACGCTACCCCAGCCGCCACTTTATCTATTGCTACTTCTATCACCGCTGTTTTCACTACCACTCATACTTCTTCTGCTGTTTTTACTACTATCTCCTCGTTGTCTTCCTTTTTGTACTCGCCATCCTCCTCCTCCTCCTCCTCCTTATAACTATTGTCATCATCGTAATCATTGTCATCGCCGCCGTCATATCTCCATATCCATTTCCTTCTCCTTTCGACCATGCACTAGAAATAAATTGCAGCCTATTGAAATTACAAACCTACACAAACAAGTTCATTTTGTGGAGACCGCAAACGGACGGCGATTTCTTTTCTTTCATCATCACGACGATGATTTCAAAGTTTTTCTCTTCAAAGTCAGAAAAATCAAACAGTCTCAAAAAGTAGAAAAGATGCAAGCAACAATGATAATTCATTAAACCCTTCTATAGCCTCTGCATGTAATGCTATACAAACGAATCATTTACCTTCACGAAGATGTTATAGAGGCCTGAGATTATGTGATTCATGGGAACAGCAGGAAGCTCCAATAGCTGATACCAAACAAACACATCTATTAATATTGAAGAAACATCATGGGCATTGGAAGTGAAGGAAAAGCAAAATTGAATTAAATAGCTTGAAAAAGGAACAAAGCCAGATTTTGGGAAGAAGTGACTATAGACGCTTTATTTCATCTATAAACAGCTAAAAAATGAAAGTGTTAATAAGACTTCACGAAGTTATTCATCCTGGTAACACTTCACATCAGATAAAGCATTTCGTCTTTAGTGTTTTATCCAAACGATAAGATAACGGAACGAAGTGTCAAGACACTTACGACAAGCACAAGCAATCATAGACTGTGTCACCTGAATTAATTGGTGAATGAAATCAGACAGCACATTTGATCTTTTCAACTTACAGAGAACGTACATGAAGAAAACACCTAGAGCTCAAGACTTCAAAGCGAAATAATGTTCAAATTTTATGCTGATAATGCATGTCAGAGACAATCAATCTGCAAAATTTTGGAATTGAAGAGACATTACTTTACAAGGCGTATTTGGTTTTTCAAAACAAACGTCGACATGCAGCAGAAGAAATAATAGTGCAACAAAACTAATTTTGAAGAAAGCAACTGCTGGCACGCACGCGGAATAAACTGCATGACCATTAAAAATAAGTCAACTGTTTCATGCTAAACCCTTTGACTTAAATGCAATTCCCTCCTGGCCCAAGAAATCTCTCCTTTCCGTGTACACCCTAACGCTGTATGGTTTAGGGACATCGGATGTGTTCAACTTACATATAGCCAGAAGATATATCAACCAAAGAGCCAATCAGGTCATTTTTGTCGTTTTTTTTTACTTTATGAAAACTATGGCCCAAGAAAGAAGACCGAGGAAACATATTTAATATCCGACAATTCTGCCTGCCAAAATCAAAACAGGTTATGACTACACTATAATGATTTGGTATTTCATCATCACCACACCTGTCTTTAAGTCAGTAGACCACTATTTTCCCCATGCACTGCAGAATATTTTTACATGAAATGCTCATCGTTTATTGATAAAAAATTCCACGTCAAATTTAATATGTCAGTATCAATAGGCCCGTATTTCATTTGGCTACTGCAAAACGGTTACTTTCGAATGATTTTATTTTCAATATTATAGCGATTAGCTTATCACATATTATTTTCTGTTTTAAGATCCATATACTTGCATCCATCTTCATACTAGTTATAACTATGTTTCATTACCAAAAGAGTGAAAATATGCCAAATTGAGCGGGTCATTGTGTTCATTTAAGTGATTGAATTTTATTTTGATGAGTTTAATATTAAATCGTATGTCTTATGCTGATGATTTATGTGTTTAATGAAACATTAGCAGAAATTCAATGTTTTAATAATGCTGTTAAAAATTCATCATCCCATAACGCCATTACATTCGGTGCACATTCCCGTAACACACGTTCTTTGAGCCAAATTCACGTGCACAACCCTGTAACAAACATTTACAGGATAGTTGCTTTGACGCTAAACTGCATGCACAAGCCTGTAACTGCATTTTATAATATTTCTGAAGTGATTTCGTCATTAACACCTATATGTCATAGGACCTACTGGCAGGCATGATATATTGCAGGTTTTAAATCATTTCTCCTGTAAAATTTGGTTAATATGGGTTATAGGGTCCTTGTACTTAGGCGACGTAATGTTCCCTCCAAGCTAAGGGGACTCGATAGTCCATGGACAAGGTGTCGGCCTCTAAACCAAAAGATAGTGGATTTGGGCCCTGCTGACGCTAGCACAGTTTTTCGATCAAAATATATCTCTCCCCCCCCACCTACCCCCTTGTCCAGGTAGGTGGTACGACACCTAGTCTCATCGGAAATGACTGATAAAACGGATCACAACACTTTGTGCACGTTAAAGATCCCTTGGCTAAACCCTGAGATCACCTTAATTGTGGATGTGGGTAAAATCAAATCAAATTTAAAAACCTCTAAACTGTGAGAAAAGGGGCACATAGTTGAAAACTGCATGTACACACCAAGCCAAAAAAAACAAAAAACCCAGCGCGCACAAAATA
>JAXRKP010002604.1:0-10000 GCA_037039925.1 Doris montereyensis | reverse complement strand
ATTCAATATTCATTCATTTTCACAGTGGGCAGTATTCATTCAATGCAGCCCCAATATTCCAGTATTCATTCATTTCACAGTGGGCAGTATTCATTCAATACTGTATGGTATTAATTTAGTATTGTGCATAATTCAATAGACATTGTATACTCACTTCAAATGGAGAACAGTATAAAATGTAAATGGTTTTGTTTTTAACACAGGAGATGACCCGTAGAAAATCGTATTTTAAAGCTTCTACACTTTGTTGCCTGGAGTTAACGTGCATTATGGTATAAAATGGGTCTTCATTCTGTTATTTGCCCAAATCATCTCAGTTGGTTCAATTCAATCTTACTTTGAAGCAAAGGCTTAGAGATTCGGCGTTTCTGATTTTGCCATTCCAGCGGAAGATTACTCTTCTTAGATAATTCCCTTCGCGTTCTCGTACTCTACTGCTCATTCTCCACTTTTAAGGTCTCACGATCATCGCTATTGGGAAACAAAGAACAATAAACAATGTTGTAAAGCTCAACCATTCGGTTTTGTCTTTGCTCCATAGCAACCCAGAAGGGAGAAACAGATGGTTTTATAATCGTTGTCTTTTGGAGAAACGAGTGTTATTTTAGCTAATCGTTTCTCCTCTGAGTTAATCAAGTGTTATTTTAGATAATTGCAACTTTGGAGGAAACTTGTTTTTAGCTAATCGTAACTCGAATTTAGAAACAGAGTGTTATTTTAGCTAGTTACTAGCACTGTTTTGAGTTTCTTTGTTATTTTAGCTCATTCCTAACTCGAATTTAATTCAGAGTGTTATTTTGTTGATATTCGACTGGAAGGTCCCTTGTTATTTTAAACAGCTAAACCATTGGCAAACGAAAGCATTGTTATTTTAGCTAATTTGTAACTTCCAGGAGAAATAGTGTGTTATTTTCTAATCATGTTTGGAGGAGAAACAGCGTCCATAAATTGATAAACAAAACTCGCTTTTAGGATAAACCATGTCTTTATTTCCATATCTAATCAAATTCTTCAGATACATTTCGTGTTATTTTCACTAATCGTTTGTTTATTGAAACAGTGTGTTAATTTAGCTAATCGTAACTTAAATTTTGCTCTAGTGTGTTATTTTAGGAATGCCATTGTTTTGGGATCCTCCCAATTGTTATTTTAGCTTTTCGTAACTCAATAAAAAACAGGTGTTAAGCTAATCGTTTCTCTCAAGGAGAAACAGTGTTATTTAGCTAATCATAAATAAGGGAGAAACAACACTTCTTCCTGGTTTAAATTCGCTCTGGTGTTCTTCAATCTGATGTTATGTTAGCTAATCTCATGCTCAGAGGAGAAGCAAAGAGTGTTATGGTAGCCAATCGTAACTTGAAGGGAGAATCAGGATGTTAACTTAGTCAATCATATCTTGAAAGGGAGAAACAGAGCTTTAATTTATGTGGGTAACTTGAAGGGAGAAACAGAGTGTTAACTTAGCCAATCGTAACTTGAAGGAGAAAAAACAGATTTTTAATCATTTCTGGATAAAGTTGATCTGCTCCTGGGGCTTTTCCTAATTTCACTTTTCTTATAGTTGTTTGAAGTTCTTCCATTGAGATATCTACATCTTCAGCTGTCTCTTCTCCCTTACATGTTACTCTTCATAAGTGATCTGTACTCCTTGTTTCATATGTTCTGGAGGGATTATGTAATTGTTGAAAATACTTTTTCCACGTTTCCATGATTTCGCTGTCTCCTTTCATTATTTCTCCTTTGGTGTTCTTAATTTGTCGTATTGGGCATGTTTTGGTCTTTCTCGTGCTCTTCAAATGACAGTAAAATACTAGACATTGATCTCCTACAGCGAGGAATTATTTCTTTTTGAGACTCGAAATTTGAATGGTTTATTGTAGAGTCGCCTTCTCCTTAAACTCTCATAGCATAGAAAGTTTGGCTAAAAGCCACGGGACATAGATAAATATAAATAATGTTGGGACATAAATGAGATTTGGTTAAAGTTTCGGTTTTCGAAAGATTTGACTTACATAGGAAGCAAAGAAATAAAGCAGCAAAAGAAGAACACAGAAACCAAGCGTTCTAACAACATAACAAACACAAACAAACAAACACAGAAGGAAATTGAAATCAGACCAAAAGAAATTGGCAGACGATGGCTTACGATTGGAATACGGAAGTTAATCGATGCAACATTAAAACTTAATCTTATCAAAAGCCTTCGATATTTCGAATAGATGGTTTACACATATTGGCAAAAACGTAATCTTGAAAAATGAAATTGTGTTCTTGTTTAAATGCATGCTTTTAATCAACTTTGAGCACACATGAAGAAATTGCTCAGTGAGGAAATGCTTGAAATAGCAAGGAAATGGGCCAAGTCTACATTGTCTACGTTATTATGAGTTATTGGTGTGCGTGTGTGTGTGTGCGTGTGTGTATGTGTGTGTGTGTTTGTGTGCGTGTGTGAGTGTGTTGCGTATGTGTGCGTGTGTTTGTGTGTGTGTGCACGTGTGTCTCTTTTCTTTGCGTCACAACCTGTGTTTGTCTGTGTGTGTGCGCGTGTGTGCGTGTGTGTGTGTGTATGCGTGATGTTCAGGTGTGTTTTCTTTTCTCTACCAGATTAGCCGTGCGCGTATGTGTGTGTGTGTGTTTGTGTGTGTGTGTGTGTATGTGTGTTTGGTGGATATTTGATTTTTAACGAACTTCATGAATCTTTCTTCTGCAATTCCATTGAATCGACGCCAAGTAGTGATATCTTTATGGATGTCATGAAATATCTGTTGACGCTTAACGTCTATATTTTCATTATTTCAAAATTTTTGTGAGCAATTTCGTTCAATTTTATGATATCTATGCTTTTCCATTTATGAGTTTCTCTTCTATGTCTATCTTTCGTCATATAAAGACGCTAAATGATTCTTGTGTCTATCAAGTTTAATTCCATGGCGATGGGCTTTCAAATGCTTATCAAACACAACACCACATTGTGCCATTCTCCCAAGCTAAAAACACTTACTGACCAATGAAAATCATCAAAAATTTCAATACATAATTATTACAGAACATAAAACTTGCCTTGATTGTGGATAAGCGATATTGAGAAGGAAATGCTATACTTAAAGTTTCTTTTTTTTTCTTTTTTTTAATGTTCGTTTCTTTTAAAATAAAATGTAGCTATTTTTTTCCTTTATGATTGATATAGACCTGACATTGTTACACAATGCTCATCAGCCACAAACACTTCTTTAGTAGAAAGAAAACGATTTAGTGCGCTGAGGTGGAAATGCCACAACAATGGAGAAAATGATGCCGAACACAATAGTGATTGTGTAGAACAGTCGGAATTGTTGGTCTCTTAGTTTTTGGGTAAGAAGGACAGGACAGTCTTTTTTTTAATAATAATTTGAGTTCAACTCCAGCTGCAATTTGTTTGAAAGCTCTTGATGTCGAAGTATGATGTTCCACTCAATTTTTTTCCCAGCACAAGTTCGAAACCTTGACGTTTTAAATGGCAATATTTAATAGGGGCAAAGTGAAAAACCTTCACCCTGACAATCTATGATGACCCTTCGTGAAGAGCCTACGTTTTTACAGCTACCGCAACCTCCCGCATCCCCACCTTTCTGTGAAAAGGATCAGTAAAATTAAATGTGGCTGATGAACTTTGTGTATAGATGTCATCACATTTGAATTAACTATACCGGGATCATTGAGATTAATTCACGACGTCAAAGTTAAATACAAAAAAAACAGGGGGGGGGGGGAGGATGGATAAAACTGAAGCATCGGGAAAACATTTATTGTCTTTGTAATGAAATTTGAGTCAATTTCGAATCTCAATGACCCCAAAGTGACCTTGGTTTCAAATCTCTCATCATAACGATTCTAAAATCGTCTTCATCTCAGATGTCGCTCATTGAATGAGTCTAATTCTTATTTTTCGTCGTATACCCTTCACTTATGTCTGGTTCAACAGTTACCTGTTCTAAATATTGGGGGCATCGCATTTAGTTGCTATGGATACGGGAAGTTGTTACTCATGGATCGTCCCTTGGTGGTATCGGCCTGCGATGTGGCGATAAATTATATTGATGAACATTTTACGGATGTTTGCATTAAGTTCGTCTTATAATAAATAATATGATTCTTAACAACTTTTATTATTGAAAAACAGTTTATTGGTAGCTCTCCGTGGTTTAGGGCATGGCTTTGACCTTTCAAACAAAAAGGTCGTATATTCAAGCTCCAGCAGGTTGGAAATTCTTTTCTCGATTTTTTCGAGTGACACCTATCACCTACCCCTGGTCCAGGTAGTCGGATCGGCCTAATCCCATACGAGACAGACGATAAAAAGAAGATCCCGTGTACAAGTCACAACACTCTGTGCACGTTGAAGATCTCTTGGGTGTTTATAAGGCAGTCCGGGCGAAATGTAAAAGTCCTAACATAACCTTGAGATCACCTTAGTTGTGGATGTGGGTCAAATCAAACGAACACACTTTGCTACATGATGGCGATGCCCTCTTTGCCCACATCCAATGTCCAGTTATCAAATGCTTGATCGGATCCCTACCTATTCAATGATGTAGCAAAAACTACGCATACTAATTTGAAGGTAACAATGCTGCCAGTTTGAATTGTGGATATCGTAAAGCTTGAAAATAGAAGTTGTAAGTTGGAGATAAAAGTAGCCATGTTTCAAACTTTTGGTCATAAAGTTTTGTGAACATTGAAAGCTGATTACCGTTGCCAATGTTCCTGTCTGGTAACAATTTCCATGACATCTATTTAAATCTTTACAAGACCGATATAGAGGAAAACCAATAACAAAACGATGTGAGAATATGGTGGGATAGGGTCGTACTGAGTTAAAGTGAACTTCCAATTTGTAATGGGCTGTAAGTATAACATTGTGGACTTCACTGAAAAAAAATAGAGTAAGACCCGAAGCAAATATTTCTTGAATCCATTGCAATTAAAAGCATGAAATTTTGTAGAATCGTTACTATGCCATCTGAATATCATACTAAAAATTTTCTTTTTAGAAACTAGATGTTTTGGTCATGAGACAAGTCACACCGAAGACTATACCTCCAAAGTACACTAATCGTAAGCAGCGCCACCTTTTGGAAAAAACGATATTTTTGGGTGCTGACATCAGGTCACTTTTCACCATAGAAATATTTTATGTTTAGTTTTTTGTAAATATCTTTAAAGCAGACTTACTAGCTTTAGACTTAAGACATTGCTGTGTTTAGTTGCTACTTGTTTACCCATACCCCACCCCCGCCGGACAAGAACGGGTCGATAGCCCAAAGTGTCTGTAGTACCTTCTATTCCAGTTGACATCAGCACTGTAGCGCCTCAGATGTGCGGTTTCACTGTCCACCCAGTGAACCGGATGCGAGGCTACCTCGTCTCTCCACCTACCCAGGCGTCTACCAGGACAATCTCTTCTGCTTCTACAAGCTCCAGGGCAAACCGGGCCCAGCGGATAAAATTAACCTTTGTGGATTTTTCGCTATTTTACGGTGACAATTAGTAAGTCGGCGGTAACACTCCCAAAAATCGGTGTCAAAACTAATCTTACTCACTAACTAACGGAGCTTTTTTAGGTTGGTTTTTTTTTTTAGCTATCTAACCCTAACTTTTTTCATTTTACTTATGGAATATAGAGCTTTCGGACTTTTTTTTTTAAGCTTAACCCTATCGGCTTATTTACTAATCCTTGATCCGTTCCTTATAATATTATTAGTTTATTCCCTATATTTATTTCTATATTATTTTTTTATTTTTTTATTTAACGGTTATTCTCCATTTCTAGCATCCCACCATTTATCATTCGTTGATAAATTTCGTATTTTGGGTTTTTCATTTTGTTTACAGTAATAATTTTAGCTTCTTTTCGGTTCATCGGTTGGTGACGGTTTTATTTTTTACTTTACTTATTTGCTAATTCCATTTTTTTAGTTTTTTTTATTCTTTTATTGGAATGATTGTTTTGATCTATTCGTGTACCTACTAACATACTATACTAACATACTCTACAAATATAAAAAGCTTCAAATTTTTACATATCAATTTTTTTTTTCACGTTTTTCCTTTTTGTTTTTGAATCAATCTCTTTATTTTATCTCACATATGAAATATGATCCGTTTTAAATTTGGGACACAAAATAATAAGATGATGATATCACATTATTACGGGTTTCCATTATGAATTTTAACAAAAACAACAACACGAAAAGTACATCAACAAACTGCTGATACTTTTTTTTTGATGAGGTTTATAGCAAAACAGATAGGGCTTATAATAATATGACTGGCAGGTATCCCATCTTAACAATTAATTGATCAATTAATGTCGGGTCGGTGTAGGTGGCCAGATCCTACTGAGTCTCGCGAATCCAATATCCGAATCAGTTGTCTTCGTGGTTCGTAATCATCAGCCTGGAACATCCAACAATATGTCTTGTTTTGTCTCTGTCTTTTGACTGTCTGTATGTCTGTGTGTAATCCTAAAAAGTTTATGTGATTTTGCTTCTGTTTGTATGTCTGTTATAGTTTCTGTCTGTCTATCTGGTTCACGTCAGTGTCTTTTTCTTGGCATCTCTTTCTCTCCTCTCGCGCTCTCTCTCTCTCGCTCTCTCATCTCTCTCTCTCGTCTCTCTCTCCTCTCTCTCTCTCTCCTCTCTCCTCTCTCCCTCTCGTCCTCTCCTCTCTATCTCTCTATCTCTCGTCTCTCTCTCTCTCTCTCTCTTCATCTCTCATCTCTCTCTCTCTCTCTCTCCTCTCTCTCTCTCTCTCTCTCCTCTCTCTCCCTCTCTGCTCTCTCTCTCTGTCTCTCTCTCCTCTGTCTCTCTCTTCTCTGCTCTTCTCTCTCCTCTCTCATCCTCTCTCTCTCTCTCCTCTCTCTCTCTCTTCTCTCTCTCTCCTCCTCTCTCTCTCTCACTCTCTCTCTCTCTTCTCTCTCTCTCTCTCTCTCTCTCTCTCTCTCCTCTCGCTCTCATCTCTCCCCTCTCTTTCACTTTTGTGTTTCAATATTTTTCCCTTGACCTTTGTCACTGACTTCAATGTTGTATGTCTTGTAGACGTATCTGTTTTTACCTTCCTTCACTCATCTGTGATCAATTTTATTGCACTTAGTGGTTGTCTAGTAGGAAACCTGAAAGTATAGTCCTTTTTTCAGAAGGTAAGTACAAATGCTATATTTTGCCATTTTGTGATTGCTGTAGTTTTATAATTATCTATTTGAGGATTATGATGATACCGATGATGATGTTGATCAATGATGATGATAATGATGACAATGATAGATTATAATTATTACATTTACCATTTATTAGTATCATTATAATTATATCTTATTACAAATATGATTATTTCATGGTCGGAACTATTTTCATTATTATTATTATCATTGTTATTTTATTATTATTATAATTAATAGTAGAAGTAGTAGTAGCAGCAGCAGTAGTAGTAGTAGTAGTAGTAGTATTAGTAGTAGTAGTAGTAGTAGTTAGTAGTAGTAGAAGTAGTAGTTAGAAGTAGTAGTAGAAATAGTAGGTAGTAGAACGTAGTAGGGTAGTAGTTAGGTCGTAGTAGTAGGTAGTAGTAGTAGTAGTAGTAGTAGTAGTAGTAGTAGTAGTAGTAGTAGTAGTGGTAGTAGTGGTAGTAATAGTAGAAAGTAGTAGTAGAAGTATTAGTAGTAGTAGTGGCATGATTATGTAGTAGTAGTAGGAGGAGGTAGCAGCAGTAGTAGTAGTAGTCGTAGTAGTAGAAAGTAGTAGTCGTAGTAGTAGTAGTAGTAGTAGTAGTATCTAATTGTAGTAGTAGTAGTAGTAAGTAGTAGTAGTAGTAGATAGTAGTAGTAGTAGTAGTAGTAGTAGTAGAAAGAAGCAGTCGTAGTAGTAGTAGTAGTAGTAGTAGTAGTAGTAGTAGTAGTAGTAGTAGTAGTGTAGTAGTAGTAGTTAGTTGTAGTAGGTAGTATAGTAGTAGTAGTAGTAGTAGCTAGTAGTAGTAGTAGTAGTAATAGTGGTAGTAGTAGTAGTAGTAGTAGTAGTAGTAGTAGTAGTAGTAGTAGTAGTAGTAGTAGTAGTAGTAGTAGTAGGGTAGGTTTTTTATTATTATTATTATTATTAATTATTATTATTATTGTTATTATTTTTTATTATTATTATTATTATTATATAATTATTATTATTATTATTATCATCATCATCAGCTCCCAATCTACCTTCCAGTGTATGGGTTTAGGTGCCCGAAACGATCTTCTCCAGGCTGCTCCTGGCACCTGTTTTGACTTCCATATGCTTGTTGACGTGTAGTAATTTGTCTGCCTCTCTCCCTTGGTTTTTAATCATTTCTGATAAACTTGATCTGCTCCTATGGCCTTTCCTAATTTACAATATTTTTTTCTTATAGCTGTTTGGGGAGTTGATTTCAATTATACGAGATATCTACATTCTTCAGCTGTCCTCTTCTGGATTACTTGTTACTCATTACTAATTGTATTCTGTACTCCTTGTTTCGATATATTCTGGGTAAGGATTAGTGTAATTGTTGAAAATACTTTCTCCACGTTTCCAATGAATTTCGCTGTCTCCCCTTTCATTAATTTATCCTTTGGTGTTCTTAATTTGTCCCACTGGGCATGCTTTGGTCCTTTCGTCATGCTCTTTCCTTTCCTTCGCCCGAGAGGAGCTCTTTCGATTTCGTTGATAGCTTTCACTTGAAGATCTTTGTCCAAAAGTCTTCTTCCCATTGTTCCTATTTTGTCCTTTCCCTAACTCCCTCTTTGGCGACATTTCTTTTACTCAACAGTAATCTCATCCTATCCTCTGATTTGATCTTTTGTTTGGCACGCATTTCTCTCTTCCATTTTTCTATTATTTTGAGTTTAGGTAGATTTCTTCTTCTCCTCGTTTCCCTTTTTTTTTCTGAGTTTATTTTTCTTCCCCACTTAATAATCTCATTTATTGTTGAACTACCACCTAAGGTGATGTATCACTAAATATTTCTAGCCAACCTTCGTTTTTAGCTCCTAAGCATCCGTTGTAAATACTTGGTAAAAAAGGGAGCGCTGAACAATAACGGTAATTAAGGTGTTGTAGTCTATGCATGATTGGAGCTTTTCACCACCTGTCTTTCATTTCCTCGTTGTATATTTGTGTGGATATCTTTATGAGAGACAAAAATAGTGTTAGGTGCTATTTTCATGTTATTTGTTATTATTATTATTATTTTTTTTTGTCAATTACATTACCATCGATCATACGTCACCCTTACGTCAACTCAATAAATGTATTTCATGGACTTTGGCAAAAGACTCGATAGAGGTAGCGGACTGTCGGCTCAAGAGCCACCGTTTTGGGTCCCCGTGGCCAATCGATAAGCCAGATTCTAAAGGCACGTCACGATCGTCTGCGGTGGCGATTTTATAGACTCTTCTTCTTTCATTACATCAGAGGGAGATACCACACCGACGGAAACACCAAGAACTTAGGAGCATGGCCACGATCGAGTTATTCAAAACGTTGGACGTGGGTTTGGGTTTCTCTTTGCTTTTTTTTTTTTCGTCTTTTTTTTCCATAGAGATGCATGGCTAGGTAAAAATGTTCGATAGACAGTACATGCAGACTGGCAGGACTGACATACAATTGAAATTTGATTGATCTAGATAGATAGATAGATAGATAGATAGATAGAAAGATAGATAAACAGGATAGATAGATAGATAAAATTAGATAGATAGATATATAGATAGATCCGCACATATGTACATATATATATATATATATATATATATATATATATATATATATATATATATATATATATATATATATATATAGATAGATAGATAGATAGATAGCTAGATAGATAGATAGATATATAGCTAGATAGATAGATAGATAGATAGATAGATAGATAGATAGATACATAGATAGATATATAGATATATAGGTAGATAGGTAAGTAGATAGATAGATGGATACCTATACAGGTAGATAGA
>JAXRKP010002603.1:25000-43716 GCA_037039925.1 Doris montereyensis | reverse complement strand
TATCTGACATCATCATTCCATTAGAAAAAGTTCATAGTCCCTCGTAGACGCCTTAAAGAGTTGGTGAAAAGTCTTTCTCGTTTTGACCCCCGAAAGTCTGGAATTCTCTCTCCAAATACTTGAAAGGGGGAGGGGGGGGGGGGATTCGGGAATGCCATTTTTTTCCGTAAATGGGACAGATCTAGTCTACTATAGTTGTTAGAGCAGGTCATTCCCGTCATAATGATATCATAAAAAGTCTAGTATCGATTATTTGAATTTATATGATTTCTTTAGAAACGATACAGGCCTATGTTTTTACACAGTTATATACGGTAAAAGCCAGAAATATTATCTGACGTATGACAAGTTGGTATTTATTTTGATCGTCACAATAAACGATATCCAATAAATCCTTATTAGAGGATTTATTATGAATATTACTCCTACATCGTCCGAAAATACGGAACATATTCCACACACTACTATCAAAAGGTACCATCTCGAAATGAGTAAGAAGACACTGGGGCACTTGACACAGTGTCAATAAGAAGTAATTGAGAGCTTTAGATGTTTTCTGATGTTTCAAAGTATTATACTACTCTTTTCTTAGGTTTACGGAAGAAAATATATTCAAATAACAGAAACTAAGAGAAAAATACGATTTTCTCAAAATATCCTTTTTTGTTCATTATTTCCTATCTACGTTTTTATTTCTCAATGTACGTTGATGAAATTTGGTGTGGATGATGAATGGTGGAAAACAAAGACATTGTCAGATGCGTTATATGATATGTATTATAGTTTTGGAAAAATTGAATTATTTGTACAATATGTTTGTATATTTTTGGTTATCAAATGCTATTTTCAAAAACTCATAAAAACTTACTAATAAATCAAAAATCTAATCTGACCAAATTTAGATATTTTTTATCACATAAGATGTGTGCCAAGTTTGGAAGAAATGTGTTGAAAAATGAAAAAGCCTATCGATATTGAACTTGTTAAAATGTGGGGGCAAAATTCAAGATGGCCGCCGTTTCAATGAACCGGAAGCGTCAGGAAAAAAAGCAACGACATATTGCAACTCAGTACACCATGCCCATTTCACCTATACATAAGTTAAAATTGATAGGAACAAACGGTACAATTTCACTCACCCCCCCCCCGGCAAGTTAAAAAGATTGATGTAGACAATTGTAACCACTACTATTGTACATGACATGTCTAAATTAGCTTATTAAAGATATTAATTATTTTATTATCATATGGTTGTCATGGGAATGCCGCCATCTTGGATTTTCAATGAAAAATTTAACAACTTCATTTCAAATAGGCTTTTCCAGTTATAATTGAAAATTGGCTATAACTTTGCACACACGTTATTTGGTTCAACTTATAGCCACACCCAGTAGCTTTTGGATAAAATGAAACTTTTTTTCTTTTTGTCAATTTTTGTAAAATGCATATAGCGACCTTGTCAATTTTTTTGCAAATTTAATCACGCAAAAATTCGTTTTGCAACAATTTGAAGAGATATCGAAAAAGTTACTGACCAATCTTGTATTTATTTTTAAAATGCTGTACACCAAATTTGACGGGGGGGGGTAATCGGGCAATAAATAAAAAGTAGATCACATATCACTACCAAAAAAGTGACATTTTTTGAGAAAATCGCATTTTAAACATTTTTTTTTCCGTCCTTTCAATGTTTGTTCGCATATAAACCTATAAAAGAATAATATAATACATTGAAACATCATACAATTGTGAGAGGCTATCAAATACTTCATGTCAACTTTATTTCAACTACTCCACATCCCTTATACTCATGTCGGGATGGCATTTTTCTATAACAGTTGCTCGGAATGCTTCCCGTAATATTCGACCGATTTTAGCTAATATTGAAAATAATAAATCAAACGTAGATACTTCAGGTAGCGTACACTGTGGAGATTAAAATAAGTACCAAGTTGATATACTTTAGACGACATTTCCGCCTTTTATGGTACAGCTGAAGTGTTGAAGGTTAAACCGGTGTCATTTCTAAAAACAAAAACGTATAAAATGAAAGAATCAATGTTGAGGCTTTGTCATGGTATGAAGATCGAGGGAATGAACTGCTCCATTCAGTGGTGTAATAAAAGAAGTTTTGTCCCATTTGTGGCAAAAATGCCTTTTGACACAGATTTATATTTCTCACTGCTGGCAAAATGTCAAACCCACACAGATTCATATTTCTCACTGCTGGCAAAATTTCAAACCCACACAGATTCATATTTCTCACTGCTGGCAAAATTTCAAACCCACACAGATTCATATTTCTCACTGCTGGCAAAATTTCAAAAACCCACACAGATTCATATTTCTCACTGCTGGCAAAATGTCAAACCCACACAGATTCATATTTCTCACTGCTGTCAAAATGTCAAACCCTGTTGTACACAGATTCATATTTTGTTATGCGTAACTGTATATTCATTGGTGTGTGTAAATGTAGTCAACTGTCTTGTTTTATAATATTTACTCATGTTTGGGTGAAATATGTTTGTTATGTCGTATACAAGAACTGTATATATTATTATTATTTTATTATTACTGTGTTCTACGACTGCGATATTTCGTGTTTTTCACATGTATTTTGTCATACGTCTTATCTACTTTGAGTATTCTACCATGAGTCCTGTTACATGTCGGGTATTCTGCCTTGGACGTCTTATCTACTCTTTGAACTATAATACGTCTTATTATTTTAGTATTCTGTGTACGTCTTATCTACTGAGTATTGTCTTGACGTCTTATCTCTTTGAGTATTCTACCATGTACGTCCTATCTACTCAGTATTCTACCATATGTCTTATCTACTCTTTGAGTATTCTACCATGTACGTCCTATCTACTCTTTGGAGTATTCTAACATGTACGTCCTATCTACTCTTTGAGTATTCTGCCTTGTACGTCTTATCTACTCTATGAGTATTCTACCTTGTACGTCCTATCTACTCTTTGAGTATTCTGCCTTGTACGTCCTATCTACTCTTGAGTATTCTACCATGTACGTCCTATCTACTCTATGAGTATTCTGCCTTAAATCGATGGATGGACTTTTGTTACGATAATCATTGTGATGTTTTGTTTTGAATCATTCATTTTCAAATGTGATATTGGACTGTAACCTACACCTTTCAACAAAATCAAAACGGGGTTGTACGAATAGAAAATCACCGCCGCCTCTACCCGCCCCACACAACACACATCGACTCCACGAATAACACCATTAGTGATGAAAACAAGTGCATCCAAAACAACGTACATAAACATCCAATCTTGTAGAAACAAAATAGGCTACATAAACATCCAATCTTGTAGAAACAAAATAGGCTACATAAACATCCAATCTTATAGAAAGAGAATAGGCTACATAAACATCCAGTCTTATAGAAACAAAATAGGCTACATAAACATCCAATCTTATAGAAACAAAATAGGCTACATAAACATCCAATATTATTGAAACAAACTAGGCTACACAAAACATCAAATATCATTGAAACAAACTAGGCTACATCATCAATCTTATAGAAAAAAAATAGGCTACATAAGCATCCAATCTTATAGAAACAAAATAGGCTACATAAATATCCAATCTTACGGAAACAAAATAGGCTACATAAATATCCAATCTTATAGAAACTAAATAGCTACATAAATATCCAATCTTATAGAAACAAAATAGGCTACATAAACATCCAATCTTATAGAAACAAAATAGGCTACATCAACATCCAATCTTATAGAAAGAAAATAGGCTACATCAACATCCAAAATCATAGAAAGAAAAAAGGCTACATCAACATCCAAAATCTTATAGAAAGAAAAAAGGCTACATAAACATCCAATCTTATAGAAAAAAAATAGGCTAGACAAATATCCAATCTTGTACAAAAAAATAAGTTATACAAACATCCAATCTTGTAGAAAAAAATAGGCTATATAAACATCCAATCTTGTAGAAACAAAATAGGCTATATAAACATCCAATCTTATAGAAACAAAATAGCGTACAAAACATCCAATCTTATAAAAACAAAATAGGGTACAAAACATCCAATCTTATAGAAACAAAATGAGGTACATAAACATCTAATCTTATAGAAACAAAATAGGCTACATAAACATGCAATCTTGTAGAAACAAAAAAGGCTACATAAACATCCAATCTTATAGAAAGAAACTAGGCTACATAAACATCCAATCTTATAGAAACAAAATAGGTTACATAAACATCCAATCTTATAGAAACAAAAATAGGCTACATAAACGTCCATTCTTATAGAAACAAAATAGGCTACATAAACATCCAATATTGTAGAAACAAAAAAGGCTACATAAACATCCAATCTTATAGAAAGAAACTAGTCTACATGAACATCCAATCTTATAGAAACAAAATAGGCTACATAAACATCGAATCTTATAGAAACAAAATAGCCTACATAAACATCCAATCTTGTAGAAACAAAATAGGCTACATAGACATCCATTCTTTAGAAACAAAATAGGCTACATAAACATCCAATCTTATAGAAACTAAAAAGGCTACATAAACATCCAATCTTATAGAAATAAAAAGGCTACATAAACATCCAATCTTATAGAAACAAAATAGGCTACATAAACATCCAATCTTGTCCAAACAAAATAGACTACATAAACATCCATTCTTATAGAAACAAAATAGGCTACATAAACATCCAATCTTGTACAAACAAAATAGGTTATATGAAGGTCCAATGTTGTAGAAAAGAAAAATAGGCTACATAAACATCCAATCTTATAGAAAAATTATAAACATTCAATCTTATAGAAACAAAATAGGCTACATAAACATCCAATGTTATAGAAACAAAATAGGCTACATAAACATCCAATCTTATAGAAACAAAATAGGCAACATCAACATCCAATCTTATAGAAAGAAAAAAGGCTACATAAACATCCAAAATTATAGAAAGAAAAAGGCTACATAAACATCCAATCTTATAGAAACAAAATAGGCTACATAAACATCCAATCTTATAGAAAAAAATAGGCTAGACAAACATCCAATCTTGTACAAAAATAAGTTATATAAAGGTCCAATCTTGTAGAAACAAAATAGGTTATATAAACATCCAATCTTGTTGAAACAAAATAGGCTATATAAACATCCAATCTTATAGAAACAAAATAGCGTACAAAACATCCAATCTTATAAAAACAAAATAGGTACAAAACATCCAATCTTATAGAAACAAAATGGGGTACATAAACATCTAATCTTATAGAAACAAAATAGGCTACATAAACATGCAATCATGTAGAAACAAAAAAGGCTACATAAACATCCAATCTTATAGAAAGAAACTAGGCTACATAAACTTCCAAAATTATAGAAACAAAATAGGTTACATAAACATCCAATCTTATAGAAACAAAATAGGCTACATAAACGTCCATTCTTATAGAAACAAAATAGGCTACATAAACATCCAATATTGTAGAAACAAAAAGGCTACCTAAACATCCAATCTTATAGAAAGAAACTAGGCTACAAAAACATCCAATCTTATAGAAACAAAATAGGCTAAATAAACATCGAATCGTATAGAAACAAAAAGCCTACATAAACATCCAATCTTGTAGAAACAAAATAGGCTACATAGACATCCATTCTTTAGAAACAAAATAGGCTACATAAACATCCAATCTTATGGAAACTAAAAAGGCTAAAAACATCCAATCTTATAGAAAAAAAAAAGGCTACATAAACATCCAATCTTATAGAATCAAAATAGACTACATAAACATCCAATCTTGTCGAAACAAAATAGACTACATAAACATCCATTCTTATAGAAACAAAATAGGCTACATAAACATCCAATCTTGTACAAAAAAATAGGTTATATGAAGGTCCAATGTTGTAGAAAGAAAAATAGGCTACATAAACATCCAATCTTATAGAAACAAAATAGGCTACATAAACATCCAATGTTATAGAAACAAAATAGGCTACATAAACATCCAATCTTGTACAAACAAAATAGGTTATATAAATGTCCAATCTTGTAGAAACAAAATAGGCTACATAAATATCCAATCTTGTAGAAACAAAATAGACTACATAAACATCCATTCTTATAGAAACAAAATAGGCTACATAAACATCCAATCTTGTACAAACAAAATAGGTTATATGAAGGTCCAATGTTGTAGAAAGAAAATAGGCTACATAAACATCCAATGTTATAGAAACAAAATAGGCTACATAAACATCCAATCTTATAGAAACTAAAAAGGCTACATAAACATCCAATTTTATAGAAACAAAATAGGCTACATAAACATCCAATCTTATAGAAACAAAATAGGCTACATAAACATCCAATATTGTAGAAACAAAAAAAAGGTTACATGAACATCCAATCTTATAGAAACAAAATAGGCTACATAAACATCCAATCTTATAGAAACAAAATAGGCTACATAAACATCCAATATTGTAGAAACAAAAAGGCTACATAAACATCCAATCTTATAGAAAGAAAATAGGCTACATAAACATTCAATCTTATAGAAAGAAAATAGGCTACATAGACATCGAATCTTTAGAAACAAAATAGGTTACATACACATCCAATCTTATAGAAACAAAATAGGCTACATAAACATCCATTCTTTTAGAAACAAAATAGGCTACATAAACATCCAATCTTATAGAAACAAAATAGGCTACATAAACATCCAATCGTATGGAAACAAAATAGGCTACATAGACATCCATTCTTTAGAAACAAAATAGGCTACATAAACATCCAATCTTATAGAAACTAAAAAGGCTACATAAACATCCAATCTTATAGAAAGAAAATAGGTTACATAAACATCCAATCTTATAGAAAGAAAATAGGCTATATAAACACCCAATCTTATAGAAAGAAAATAGGCTACATAAACATCCAATCTTATAAAAAGAAAATAGGCCACATAAACATCCAATCTTATGGAAACAAAATAGACTAGATAAACATCCAATCTTGTACAAACAAAATAGGTTACATAAAGGTCCAATCTTATAGAAACAAAATAGGCTATATAAACATCCAATCTTGTAGAAACAAAATAGGCTATATAAATATCCAATCTTATAGAAACAAAATAAGGTACAAAGCATCCAATGTTATAGAAACAAAAATAGTGTACAAAACATCCAATCTTATAGAAACAAAATAGGTACATAACCATCCAATCTTATAGAAACAAAATAGGCTACATAAACATTCAACCATGTAGAAACAAAATAGGCTACATAAACATCCAATCATATAGGAAGAAAATAGGCTACATAAACATCCAATCTTATAGATACAAAATATGCTACATAAACATCCAATCTTATAGAAGCAAAATAGGCTACATAAACATCCAATATTGTAGAAACAAAATAGGCTACATAAACATCCAATCTTATAGAAAGAAAATAGGCTACATAAACATCCAATATTGTAGAAACAAAATAGGCTACAGAAACATCCAATCTGATGGAAAGAAAATAGGCTACATAAACATCCAATCTTATAGAAAGAAAATAGGCTACATAAACATCCAATCTTATAGAAACAAAAATAGGTTACATAAACATCCAATCTTATAGAAACAAAATACGCTAGATAAACATCCAATCTTGTACAAACAAAATAGGTTATATAAAGGTCCAATCTTGTAGAAACAAAATAGGCTATATAAACATCCAATCTTGTAGGAACAAAATAGGTTACATAAACATTCAATCTTGTAGAAACAAAATAGGCTACATAAACATCCAATCTTATAGAATCAAAATAGACTACATAAACATCCAATATTGTAGAAAGAAAATAGGCTACATAAGCATCCACTCTGATAGAAAGACAATAGGTTACATAAACATCCAATCTTATAGATACAAAATACGCTACATAAACATCCAATCTTATAGAAACAAAATAGGCTACATAAGCATCCAATCTTATAGAAAATAAATAGGCTACATAAACATCCATTCTTATAGAAACAAAATAAGCTACATAAACATCCTAACTTATAGAAACAAAATAGGCTACATAAACATCCAATGGTATGGAAACAAAATAGGCTACATAAACATCCACTCTTGTAGAAACAAATAGGCTCCATAAACATACTTTCTTATAGAAACAAAATAGGCTACATAAACATCGAATCTTATACAAAGAAAATAGGCTACATAAACATCCATTCTTAAAGAAAAAAATAGGCTACATAAACATTCAATCTTATAGAAACAAAATAGGCTACATAAACATCCAATGTTATAGAAACAAAATAGGCTACATAAACATCCAATCTTGTACAAACAAAATAGGTTATATAAATGTCCAATCTTGTAGAAACAAAATAGGCTACATAAATATCCAATCTTGTAGAAACAAAATAAACTACATAAACATCCATTCTTATAGAAACAAAATAGGCTACATAAACATCCAATCTTGAACAAACAAAATAGGTTATATGAAGTTCCAATGTTGTAGAAATAAAATAGGCTACATAAACATCCAATCTTATAGAAACAAAATAGGCTACATAAACATCCAATCTTATAGAAACAAAATAAGCTACATGAACATCCAATCTTATAGAAACAAAATAGGCTACATAAACATACAATCTTGTAGAAACAAAATAGGTTACATAAACATCCATTCTGATAGAAACAAAATAGGCTACATAAACATCCAATCTTATAGAAACAAAATAGGCTACATAAACATCCAATATTGTAGAAACAAAATAGGCTACATAAACATCTAATATTATAGAAAGAAGAAAAAAAGCTAAATAAACATCCAATCTGATAGAAACAAACTAGGCTACATAAACATCCAATATTGTAGAAACAAAATAGGCTACATAAATATCCAATCTGACAGAAACAAAATAGGCTACATAAACATCCAATATTGTAGAAACAAAATAGGCTACATAAACATTTAATATTATGAAACAAAAAAAGCTACATAAACATCCAATCTTATAGAAAGAAAATAGGCTACATAAACATCCAATATTGTAGAAACAAAATAGGCTACAGAAACATCCAATCTGATGGAAAGAAAATAGGCTACATAAACATCCAATCTTATAGAAAGAAAATAGGCTACATAAACATCCAATCTTATAGAAACAAAATAGGCTGCATAAACATCCAATCTTATAGAAACAAAATACGCTAGATAAACATCCAATCTTGTACAAACAAAATAGGTTATATAAAGTTCCAATCTTGTAGAAACAAAATAGGCTATATAAACATCCAATCTTGTAGGAACAAAATAGGCTATATAAACATCCAATCTTATAGAAACAATATAGGGTACAAAACATTCAATCTCATAGAAACAAAATAGGCTAGATAAACATCCAATCTATAGAAACAAAATAGGTTACATAAACATTCAATCTTGTAGAAACAAAATAGGCTACATAAACATCCACTCTTATAGAAACAAAATAGGCTACATAAACATCCAATATTGTAGAAAGAAAATAGGCTACATAAACATTCACTCTGATAGAAAAGAAAATAAGGCTACATAAACATCCAATCTTATAGAAAGAAAATAGGCTACATAAACATCCAATCTTATAGAAACAAAATAGGCTACATAAACATCCAATCTTGGAAACAGAAACAAAATAGGCTACATAAACATCCATTCTTATAGAAACAAAATAAGCTACATAAACATCCTAACTTATAGAAACAAAATAGGCTACATAAACATCCAATCTTATAGAAACAAAAATAGGCTACATAAACATCCAATCTTGTCGAAACAAAATAGACTACATAAACATCCATTCTTATGGAAACAAAATAGGCTACATAAACATCCAATCTTGTACAAATAAAATAGGTTATATGAAGGTTCAATGTTGTAGAAAGAAAATAGGCTACATAAACATCCAATCTTATAGAAAAAAAATAGGCTACATAAACATTCAATCTTATAGAAACAAAATAGGCTACATAAACATCCAATGTTATAGAAACAAAATAGGCTACATAAACATCCAATCTTGTACAAACAAAATAGGTTATATAAATGTCCAATCTTGTAGAAACAAAATAGGCTACATAAATATCCAATCTTGTAGAAACAAAATAAACTACATAAACATCCATTCTTATAGAAACAAAATAGGCTACATAAACATCCAATCTTGTACAAACAAAATAGGTTATATGAAGGTCCAATGTTGTAGAAATAAAATAGGCTACATAAACATCCAATCTTATAGAAACAAAATAGGCTACATAAACATCCAATCTTGTAGAAACAAAAATAGGCTACATAAACATCCAATCTTATAGAAACAAAATAGACTACATAAACATCCAATCTTATAGAAAGAAAATAAGATACATAAATATCCAATCTGGTAGAAACAAAATAGGCTACATAAACATCCAATATTGTAGGAACAAAATAGGCTACATAAACATTTAATATTACAGAAACAAAAAAAAGCTACATAAACATCCAAACTTATAGAAACAAAATAGGCTACATAAACATCTAATCTTGTAGAAACAAAATAGGATACATGAATATCCAATCTTATAGAAACAAAAAAGGCTACATAAAGGTCTTCTCTTGTAGAAACAAACTAAACTACATACGCATCCACTATTATACAAACGAAATAGACTATATAAACATACAATCTTATAGAAACAAAATAGGCTACATAAACATCCAATCTTGTAGAAACAAAATAGGCTACATAAACATCCAATCTTATAGAAAGAAAAATAGGTTACATAAACATCAATCTTATAGAAACAAAATAGGCTACATAAGCATCCAATCTTGTAGAAACAAAATAGGCTACATAAACATCCATTCTTATAGAAACAAAATAAGCTACATAAACATCCTAACTTATAGAAACAAAATAGGCTACATAAACATCCAATCGTATGGAAACAAAATAGGCTACATAAACATCCACTCTTGTAGAAACAAAATAGGCTCCATAAACATCCTTTCTTATAGAAACAAAATAGGCTACATAAACATCGAATCTTATACAAAGAAAATAGGCTACATAAACATCCAATCTTATAGAAACAAAATAGGCTACATAAACATCCAATCTTGTCGAAACAAAATAGACTACATAAACATCCATTCTTATGGAAACAAAATAGGCTACATAAACATCCAATCTTGTACAAACAAAATAGGTTATATGAAGGTCCAATGTTGTAGAAAGAAAATAGGCTACATAAACATCCAATCTTATAGAAAAAAAATAGGCTACATAAACATTCAATCTTATAGAAACAAAATAGGCTACATAAACATCCAATGTTATAGAAACAAAATAGGCTACATAAACATCCAATCTTGTACAAACAAAATAGGTTATATAAATGTCCAATCTTGTAGAAACAAAATAGGCTACATAAATATCCAATCTTGTAGAAACAAAATAAACTACATAAACATCCATTCTTATAGAAACAAAATAGGCTAGATAAACATCCAATCTTGTACAAACAAAATAGGTTATATAAAGGTCCAATGTTGTAGAAAGAAAATATGCTACATAAACATCCAATCTTATAGAAACAAAATAGGCTATATAAATATCCAATCTTGTAGAAACAAAATAGGCTATATTAACATCGAATCTGATAGAAACAATATAGGGTACAAAACATTCAATCTCATAGAAACAAAATAGGGTACAAAACATCCAATCATATAGACACAAAATAGGGTACATAAACATCCAATCTTATAGATACAAAATAGGCTACATAACCATTCAATCTTGGAGAAACAAAATAGGCTACATAAACATCCAATCTTATAGAAACAAAATAGGCTACATAAACATCAAATATTGTAGAAACAAAATAGGCTACATAAACATCAAATCTTCAAGAAAATAGGGCACATAAACATCCATTCTTATAGATACAAAATAGGCTACATAAACATCCAATCTTATAGAAACAAAATAGACCAAAAAAACATCCAATTTTGTAGAAACAAAATAGGCTACATAAACATCCATTCTTATAGAAACAAAATAGGCTACATAAACATCCAATATTATAGAAACAAAAATAGACTATATAAACATACAATATTATAGAAACAAAAAGGCCACAGAAACATCCAATCTTGTAGAAACAAAATAGGCTACATAAACATCAATCTTATAGAAACAAAAAAGGCTATATAAACATCCAATCTTATAGAAACTAAATAGGCTACATAAACATCCAATCTTATAGAAACAAAACAGGCTACATAAACATCCAATCTTATAGAAACAAAATAGGTTACATAAACATCCAATCTTATGGAAACAAAATAGGGTACATAAACATCCAATCTTATAGAAACAAAATAGGCTACATAAACATCCAATATTGTAGAAACAAAATAGGCTTTCATAAACATCTAATATTATAGAAACAAAAAAAAAGCTACATAAACATCCAATCTTATAGAAACAAACTAGGCTACATAAACATGCAATATTGTTGAAACCAAATAGGCTACATAAACATCAATCTTATAGAAACAAAATAGGCTACATAAACATCCAATCTTGTAGAAACAAAATAGGCTACATAAACATCCATACTTATAGAAACAAAATAGGCTACATAAACATCGAATTTTATAGAAACAAAATAGGCTACATAAGCATCAAATCTTATAGAAAAACAAAATATGCTACATAAACATCCATTCTGATAGAAACAAAATAGGCTACATACACATCCAATCTTATAGAAACTAAATAGGCTACATAAACATCCAATCTTATAAAAACAAAATAGGCTACATAAACATCCAATATTATAGAAACAAAATAGACTATATAAACATACAATATTATAGAAACAAAAAAGCTACAGAAACGTTCAATCTTGTAGAAACAAAATAGGCTACATTAACATCCAATCTTATATAAACAAAATAGGCTATATAAACATCCAATCTTATAGAAACAAAATAGGGTACAAAACATCCAATCTTATAGAAACAAAATAGGGTACATAAACATCCAATGTTATAGAAACAAAATAGGCTACATAAACATCCAATCTTATAGAAACAAAATAGGCTACATAAACATCCATTCTTGTAGAAACAAAATAGGCTACATAAGCATCCAATCTTGTAGAAACAAAATAGGCTACATAAACATCCATTCTTATAGAAACAAAATAAGCTACATAAACATCCAATCTTATAGAAACAAAATAGGCTACATAAACATCCAATCTTATAGAAACAATATATGTTACATAAACACCCAATCTTATAGAAACAAAATAGGGTAAATACACATCCATTCTGATAGAAACAAAATAGGCTACATAAACATCCAATCTTATAGAAACAAAATAGGGTACATAAACATCCAATCTTATAGAAACAAAATAGGCTACATAAACATCCAATCTGATAGAAACAAAATAGGCTACATAAACATCCAATCTTATAGAAACAAAATAGGCTACATAAACATCCAATCTTATAGAAAAAAAATAGGCTACATAAATATCCAATGTGATAGAAACAAAATAGGTTACATAAACATCCAATATTGTAGAAACAAAATAGGCTACATAAACATTTAATATTATAGAAACAAAAAAGCTACATAAACATCCAAACTTATAGAAACAAAATAGGCTACATAAACATCCAATCTTGTAGAAACAAAATAGGCTAGATAAACATCCAATCTTGAGAAACAAAATAGTCTACATAAAGGTTCAATCTCATAGAAACAAAATAAGCTACATAAACATCCAATCTTGTAGAAACAAAATAGGATAGGTAAATATCCAATCTTATAGAAACAAAAAGGCTACATAAAGGTCCAATCTTGTAGAAACAAACTAAGCTATATAAACATCCAATATTATAGAAACAAAATAGACTATATAAACATACAATCTTATAGAAACAAAAAGGCTACAGAAACATCCAATTTTGTAGAAACAAAATAGGCTACCTAAACATCCAATATTTGCAGAATCAAAATAGGCTGTATAAAGGTCCAATCTTAGAAACGAAATAGGCTATATAAATGTCCAATCTTGTAGAAACAAAATAGGCTACATAAACATCCAATCCTGTAGAAACACATTAGGCTCCGTAAACATCCAATCTTATAGAAACAAACTAGCCTACATAAACATCTAATCTTATGCAAACAAAATAATCTACATCAACATCCAATCTCATAGAAACAAAATAGGCTACATAAACATCCAATATTGTAGAAACAAACTAGGCTACATAAACATCAAATCTTATAGAAACAGAATAGGCTACATAAACATCGAATCGTATAGAAACAAAATAGGCTGCATAAACATTCAATCTTATAGAAACAAAAATAGGCTACATAAACATCCAATCTTATAGAAACAAAATAGGTTATATAAACATCCTATCTTGTAGAAACAAAATAGGCTAGATAAACATCCAATCTCATAGAAACAAAATAGGCTACATAAACATCCAATCTTGTAAAAACAAAATAAGCTATGTAAACATCCAATCTTATAGAAAACATAGGCTACATAAACATCCAATCTTGTAGAAACAAAATAGGCTACATACACATCCATTCTTATAGAAACAAAATAGAGTACATAAACATCCAATCTTATACAAACAAAATAGACTACATAAACATCCAAACTTGTAGAAATAAAATATGCTACATAAACATCCAATCTTATAGATACAAAATAGGCTACATAAACATCCAATATTGTAGAAACAAACTAAGCTACATAAACATCCAATCTTATAGAAACAAACTAAGCTACATAAACATCGAATCGTATAGAAACAAAATAGGCTACATATACATCCAATCTTGTAGAAACAAAATAGGCTATATAAAAGGTCCAATCTTGTAGAAACAAAATAAGCTATATAAAAGTCAAATCTTGTAGAAACAAAATAGGCTAGATAAACATCCAATCTTATAGAAACAAAATGGGCTACATAAACATCCATTGTTTTAGAAACAAAATAGGCTATATAAACATACAATCTTGTAGAAACAAAAAGGCTACGTAAAGGTCCAATCTTGTAGAAACAAAATAGTCCACATAAAGGTTAATCCTGTAGAAACAAAATAGGCTACCTTAAGATCCAATCTTGTAGAAACAAAAAAGGCTACCTAAAGGTCCAAAGAAACAAAATAGGCTACCTAAAGGTCCAATCTTGTAGAAACAAAAAAGGTACCTAAAGGTCCAATCTTGTAGAAACAAAATAGGCTACGTAAAGGTCCAATCTTGTAGAAACAAAAAATACCTAAAGGTCCAATCTTGTAGAAACAAAAAGGCTACCTAAAGGTCCAATCTTGTAGAAACAAAATAGACTACGTAAAGGTCCACTCTTGTAGAAACAAAATAAGTTACTTAAAGGTCCAATCCTGTAGAAACAAAATAGGCTATGTAAAGGTCCAATCCTGTAGAAACAAAATAGGCTACGGAAAGGTCCAATCTTTTTAGAAACAAAATAGGCTACGTAAAGGTCCAATCTTGTAGAAACAAAATAGGCTACGTAAAGGTCCAATCTTGTAGAAACAAAATAGGCTACGTAAAGGTCCAATCTTTTAGAAACAAAATAAGTTACGTAAAGGTCCAGTCTTGTAGAAACAAAATAGGCTACGTAAAGGTCCAATCCTGTAGAAACAAAATAGGCTACGTAAAGGTCCAATCTTGTAGAAGCAAAGTCGATGACCTGTACGACATTAGAACCGACAATGGAGTTTGTGTATGTTTTATAACAGAGTCAAAGGTTAACCCATCCGATGATGAGGGCACACTACACACTCTTAAGCCACCTAATTACAAAATCAAATTTATTTCCGCATCATGAACGCCGTGACGGTGGCACTGTCGTCATACACAGAAGTGAACTGGATAACAAAATTCCATAAAAATGTCAGGCATTTTCACCATTCAAAATTTGCATGAAAGTGTCCACTCTTTTCCACCTCTTAAATTTGAAGCCATAGAACTTACAGCAGATCTTAGCTCAAAATAATTCCATTTCATTTATATCTATCGCCCACCATATTGATCAATAAACACAGCATCAAGTGCGAAATTTATACGGGAATTTCTTTCTTTCTTTCTTTATCAGCTCACATTCTACCTTCCCGTGTATGGTTTTAATGCCTGAAATGATCTTTCACCAGGCTGCCCTGTCCTGACATTTTCTCTTGCCTTCCGTGAAAGATAAATGTCTTTGCTTTAATGCCTATTTCATATCTTCTTCCCACTTTCTCCGAGGTGTGCCTTTTGGTCTTTTACCTTGAATGTTAGCACTATATACCGATTTAGCTATTCTATTGGCATTCATTATGTTTACATCCCCAACCATCTCAGTTGATTCATTTCTATATTCGTTGTTTATGTTATCTGCTTTGGTCGGATCTCTTATTGTTGTGTTTCTGATTTTGTCTGTTTTAGTTTTACTTACTACTCTTCTTAGATATTTCATTTCAGCTGCCTGTACTCTACTACATTATCTACTGTCTTAAGTCCAGGTTTCACTGTCATAGATGAGAGTAGGACAATAAACTGTGTTGTATACTGCCATTTTGGTTTTTGTTGACAATTCGTTTTTAACTACATGGTTATATATTGTAATTGCCTTTTTAGATTCTCTGGCTGATTTCTTCTCATAATTTTCCCTCTGAGTTAATCATTACTCCCATGCAATTGTAGATTTGAACTTATTCTAACATCTCCTTACCCATTTGAAGATTTTATGTGTTAATTTCTCTAGTTACTAGCATTGTTTTGGTTTTATTTGCATTTGCTCTCAGTCCTTTTTCACGTAATTGATTATTCAAAATGTTGATATTCGACTGAACGACCCTTTCTGATTTTCCAAACAGAATAGCTTTTGATTTCCTTGAAGTCTTTGTCCAAACTCTTCCCACTGTTTCTGTTTTTGCTTTCCTAACTTCCTCTTTGGCGATAGTTCTTTTACTCACGTAATATATCCTTTCCTCTTGTTTCTTTGTTTGCAAATATTTCTTTCAGACATCCTTCTTTTCTTTGATCTTACTCTTGACATTCTCATTCCACCATGGTGTTCTTTCCCTATCTGCTTTAATTTATTTCCTACCACAGACCTCTTTCAGTACAACTGAGGAGGGTTTTATACACTTGCGACTTGTCTTCTTGTGCTATTATTCAGAACCCTCTGCCTTTCAATGGTTTTTCACTGATAAATCTGTTTTTTTTTAAATCCTGGATTGGTATATCTGTTTTGAGTTTAGTAGCTTTCTTCTCTTTCCTTTTCTGTTTGCTTTCTTCAGTCAGTAATCTCATTTTGCCAATCACTAAGTGATGATCACTAAATACTTCAGCTCCATCTTCTTTTGATCTATAAGTTATTAATAATTTAATTTCTCCCTCCTTTTGGTTTTATATTTACCGCTTATAGCCGTGGGTTTATACAGTTCCAACTTTCAAGTAGTTTTTCTCGCCTTTTATGCATTAGGAGGCCTACTCCTGCTCTAGCTCTGTCTTTGACATCTACTCCTGAGAATATGATATGGTCCTATATTTGCTATTCCTTGTCCTTACTTCCTTTGTTTCTGTAATGGCCAAAATGCCTACTTTGAATTCGCCCATATCTTCAGGTTATTCTAACTCTTTTCCATTTAATGTCCTAATATTCCATAATCCAAAAATCACAGTCCTTGTTCTTTTCCAGAGTCGTCTTCAAAAGTGCAATCCAGGTATATCATTCTTTTGAATAAATTGAATCAGTTTGGTTTTGGATAAGCAGGGGATTAGCCCACTGTACCCTGGGTAGGTGGTGGGGCTGCCACCTTAAGGCCCCTACCGGGCCTTGTTATTTCCTGTCAGGGTTAACTTCCTAGCCTTTGGTCAAGCATGACCAGACTGCAAAGCAGCATGTTGTTTTCTGTCAGGTTAACTCCCTGAGCCTTTGGTTAGCCACGACTCGCCTGCAAGGCAGCAGAAGACTCCTGGAGGGCAGGGCCGCCTAATCCCCGTACATATGCTTACCTGTCCACTGCTCGGTAAGGGAATTTCAAAGCCTAATATCTGAGCTAATCGCAATGAAGGAAATCCCAATAATGATTAGTGACTTTGATTTTAACTACGATTGACATACGTTAGAAGTAAAACAACTGAAAGAAAAATGTTAGAAAACAGCAACATGAACCAATTAGTCATCAAACCCACTGATAGACAGAATTACATCATCGACTGGGTGATGATGGGAGAAGACAACTTTGACGCGTTAAACAAAATCTCTGTCGTGAGAAAATCGATATCAGATCACAACCGTATATTTCTATATTTAAGAAACCAAGACTGCAACCTCAGAGCAGTGTACCATATCATCACGGAACATCAAAGAAATAAACACTGCAGAATTTAAAAGGAAAATCGGAAGACAACTTAGTGAAACCGACTGCTCGAACATCAACACACTGAGCCATGCTCTTACGCCAGATGCTGGACATACATACATGCGCCATTAGTCCAAAGAAACGTGACCATTCGACCACATGCACCATGGTTCAAAACAGACATCAGAGAAAAAATGGAATGTCGAAGAG
>JAXRKP010002603.1:5000-20000 GCA_037039925.1 Doris montereyensis | reverse complement strand
TTTGTGTCTTTACCAGGTCTCATAATTTGTGTTTGTGTCTTTACCAGGTCTCACAATTTGTGTTTATGTCTTTACCAGGTTTCACAATTTATGTTTGTGTCTTTACCAGGTTTCACAATTTGTGTTTGTGTCTTTACCAGGTCCCACAATTTGTGTTTGTGTCTTTACCAGGTTTCACAATTTGTGTTTGTGTCTTTACTAGGTCCCACAATTTGTGTTTGTGTCTTTATTAGGTTTCACAATTTGTGTTTGTGTCTTTACCAGGTTTCACAATTTGTGTTTGTGTCTTTCCCAGGTTCCACGTGTGAGAAGAAGACAGACGAGTGTACGAGCAGACCGTGTCAAAACGGGGGACTGTGTCAGGACATGCACCTGAAATACCTGTGTATTTGTCCAGAGCACACCACAGGTACACACACACACACACACACACACACACAACCTGTTCGTTATCATATCATCATTGCTTGTCAATTTCACCCTTATCAAGATATTACAGGACAGAATTAACTTTTCCCATCATTTCTTGTCTTTTCTTGGGGGACGATATGGCTAATTTATTGCAATGTATTTCCTGTGACCCAGAGGTATTGAGTTCGAGCACAACTTCAGGTATTTCGTTTTCTCTTTGGGCAAGACAATTAACCGTATGTGCTGACTAGAACAACATGGGTGACGCAATGACATGTGGCATTGAGCGTACGTCTGGTGACAATCTAGAAATAAATTCGTCCTCCGTGTGGACGGCACTGATTTTTGTTGTCCTCTGCACAACTTAATGAGCTCTTACTTCCAGTATCTCTGCCAACTTAATGAGCTCTTACTTCCAGTATCTCTGCCAACTTAATGAGCTCTTACTTCCAGTATCTCTGCCAACTTAATGAGCTCTTACTTCCAGTATCTCTGCCAACTTAATGAGCTCTTACTTCCGGTATCTCTGCCAACTTAATGAGCTCTTACTTCCAGTATCTCTGCCAACTTAATCTTAGCTATTTCCAACTTAATGAGCTCTTACTTCCAGTATCTCTGCCAACTTAATGAGCTCTTACTTCCAGTATCTCTGCCAACTTGCCAATGAGCTCTTACTTACCTCTGCCAACTCTCTGCCAACTTCCCTGCCAACTTTGAGCTCTTACTTCCAGTATCTCTGCCAATTTAATGAGCTCTTACTTCCAGTATCTCTGTCAACTTTTGTGACCTCTTATTTTCAGTATCTCTGCCAACTTAATGAGCTCTTACTTCCAGTATCCCTGCCAACTTTGTGACCTCTTATTTTCAATATCTCTGCCAACTTAATGAGCTCTTATTTCCAGTATCTCTGCCAACTTTGTGACCTCTTATTTTCAATACCTCTGCCAACTTTGTGACCTCTTATTTCCAATATCTCTACCAACTTAATGAGCTCTTATTTCCAGTATCTCTGCCAACTTAATGAGCTCTTATTTCGAGTATCTCTGCCAACTTCGCGAGCTCTTATTTCCAGTATCTCTGCCAACTTCGAGAGCTCTTATTTCTAGTATCTCTGCCAACTTAATGAGCTCTTACTTCCAATACCTCTGCCGACTTTGTAAGCTCTTATTTCCAATACCTCTACCAACTTCGTGAGCTCTGATTTCCACTCTGTCGGACATGACGTGTCAGTCAAGGTCCATATCGGTATTACATTTCCGGTCAAGGTCCATATCGGTATTACAATTCCAGTCAAAGTCCATATCGGTATTACATTTCCGGTCAAGGTCCATCTGCCAACTTTGTGACCTCTTAGTTCAAAGTCCATATCGGTAATGAATTTCCAGTCAAAGTCCATATCGGTATTACATTTCCGGTCAACTTCCATATCGGTTTACATTTCCAGTCAAAGTCCTTATTTCGGTTCTCTTCAACTTCGTGAGCTCTCATTTCCAATACATCTGCCGAGTCCATATCGGTATTACATTTCGTGAGTCAAAGTCCATATCGGTATTACATTTCCAGTCAAGGTCCATATCGGTATTACATTTCAAGTCAAAGTCCATATCGGTATTACATTTCCAGTCAAAGTCCATATCGGTATTACATTTCCAGTCAAGGTCCATATCGGTATTACATTTCCAGTCAAAGTCCTTATCGGTATTACATTTCCGGTCAAAGTCCATATCGGTATTACATTTCCAGTCAAAGTCCTTATCGGTATTACATTTCCAGTCAAGGTCCATATCGGTATTACATTTCCAGTCAAAGTCCATATCGGTATTACATTTCCAGTCAATGTCCATATCGGTATTACATTTCCAGTCAATGTCCATATCGGTATTACATTTCCAGTCAAAGTCCATATCGGTATTACATTTCCAATCAAAGTCCTTATCGGTATTACATTTCCAGTCAAAGTCCTTATCGGTATTACATTTCCAGTCAAAGTCCATATCGGTATTACATTTCCAGTCAAGGTCCTTATCGGTATTACATGTCAAGTCAAAGTCCATATCGGTATTACATTTCAGTCAATGTCCTTATCGGTATTACATTTCCAGTCAATGTCCATATCGGTATTACATTTCCAGTCAATGTCCTTATCGGTATTACATTTCCAGTCAATGTCCTTATCGGTATTACATTTCCAGTCAATGTCCTTATCGGTATTACATTTCCGTCTCCTCATTGCTTGAGGTCTTGCATTTTGCCAGGCTTCTTTTCATTGAGGGGAATTGTACAAAAAGTGACGTTTACTGTCATCGTCTTCCCGTCTTTGAGTAATATTTGCAATCACATAAACCACACAACCACACGCACACACACACACGCACACCCACACGCACACACACATAAACATATATATGTATATGATTAATGAACGTCTCCGACTTTGGCCGCTTATAACTCAGGAACCATTGCACCCACGACCACCATATTTCGCATGCATGTTTCAAATGGCCGGCCTTAGGTTCTTATCGAGTACACTCTTGGATTGAATTCATATTCTAATTGATTGGAAAAAGTTTTTTCGCCTGCGACCGAGGAAAGATTTTAGTGTACTGCTACTAGATTTAATTTATCGATTTCAGGACAATAAAAAGCCCCAGAAACCTCAGTATCGAAAACTGATTCGATCTATTAATCGTAGTTGATATCACCGGTACCCGACACAGTGGTGTCTGAGTTACCCACACAGTTCGAGAAACACAAAGTTAGAATAAAGAAAAATCATAATCCACCTTTGCTTTCATGCATGCTTGTATACATATACATGTATATATAAAGCTGACTTTCTTAAACTTTTAGTGCACCCACAACCACCATATTTCGCATATAGGTTTCAAATAGCCTGATTTAGGTTCTTAGCGAATGAAATATTGAATCAAATCAAGGTTTAATAATGTAACATGGTTACTAACAGCTTTAAAAGGGATTCGCTTAGTAGGGGAAAGACTATATCGTAATTAATTAATGTTAGCGTATAGAGAATCGCTATTGAAAGAATGACGTAATATTCATTTTGGTATGCCCTAGTCAACTTGCTTTTACATAACCGTTCAATTTATGTCTAGAAAGTGAGAGAATATTATACAACTTTATTGAAATGTTTGGAGTGATATTTTGGAAATTTTTGTTCTAGAAATATCTTGCTTCCAACTATAAATAGCGGGGATTGTTAACGATAGGAGTAAGGAGAACAAAAGTGTTGCTAGATTCCATATCATCTCTATGTCACATTAGATCTAGTTGTGAATTCGATTCATCCATTGATTAATTGGCGCCTGCGTATGATAGATAGCCTTGTTATAATAAATAGTCACACCTTTGTCTTACTAGAGCGTCTACTTCAATATCTACATCTAGAGTCATTGCTCGCTCATGGAAAGTCATATTTTCCGAAAAAGGTACAAATCTAGTCTATCATACCACTGGATAGAACAGTTCATTTCCGTGACAACGATATCATAAAAGAAGCTTAGTATCGATTCTTTGAACTTATATGGGCTTTTTAGAAACGATACAGGCCTATCTTTCAACACAGCTATTATACGATAAAAGCCAACAATACTGTTTAAAGTGTTGCGTGTTGGCACTCACTTTGATCGTCGCAACAAACCCTATTGAACACAAACTCTTTTTGCATCCACTTTGATCGTCGCAACAAACCCTATTGAACACAAACTCTTTGCACCCACTTTGATCGTTGCAACATCATACCCTATTGAACACAAATTCTTTGCACCCACTTTGATCGTCGCAACAAACCCTATTGAACACAAACTCTTTTGCACCCACTTTGATCGTCGCAACAAACCCTATTGAACACAAACTCTTTGCACCCACTTTGATCGTCGCAACATCAACCCTATTGAACACAAACTCTTTGCACCCACTTTGATTGTCGCAACAAACCCTATTGAACACAAACTCTTTGCACCCACTTTGATCGTCGCAACAAACCCTATTGAACACAAACTCTTTGCACCCACTTTGATCGTCGCAACAAACCCTATTGAACACAAACTCTTTGCACCCACTTTGATCGCTGCAACATCAAACCCTATTGAACACAAACTCTTTGCACCCACTTTGATCGTCGCAACATCATACCCTATTGAACACAAACTCTTTCCACTCACTTTGATCGTCGCAACAAATCCTATTGAACACAAACTCTTTGCACCCACTTTGATCGTCGCAACAAACCCTATTGAACACAAACTCTTTCCACCCACTTTGATCGTCGCAACAAAACCCTATTGAACACAAACTCTTTCCACCCACTTTGATCGTCGCAACAAACCTATTGAACACAAACTACCCACTTTGATCGTCGCAACACAAACACAAACCTATTGAACTCTTTGCACCCACTTTGATCGTCGCAACAAACCCTATTGAACACAAACTCTTTCCATTGTCCAAACTTTGATCGTCGCAACAAACCCTATTGAACACAAACTCTTTTGAGGTTTTGTTATGAATTTTACCTTAGATCGTCTGGAAAATACGAAACATATTTCGTGCACCTTTTATCAAAAGGCATCATCTCGAAATGAATTTTAAAAAGGTGTTGGTACACTTGAAACAGTGTCAGTAAGAAGTAGTTGACAGCCTCTCAAGCTTTTATGATGCTTCAAAGTATTGCCCTACTCTTTTCTTACTTTTACGGGAGAAAAATATATTCAAATATAATATAAAAAAAGAAAAATACGATTTTCTCCCCAAAAAAGGTAATGTTTTCGTTCATTATTTGTTTCATTCTTCTTGTTTCATTTCTCAACTTCATAAAACATGGTATGAATGATGATTGGGGAAATAAACAAAACATTAATGGTTAGTGAGGGAAACAAACAAAACATTAATAGTGAGTGTGGGAAAACAAACAAAACATTAATGATGAGTGTGGGAAAACAAACAAAACATTAATGATGAGTGAAACAAAAAAAAACATTAATGATGAGTGTGGAAACAAACAAAACATTAATGATGAGTGTGGGGGAAACAAACAAAACATTAATGATGAGTGGGGGAAATAAACAAAACATTAATGATGAGTGGGGAAACAAACAAAACATTAATGATGAGTGTGGGGGGGACAAACAAAACATTAATGATGAGTGGGGGGAAACAAACAAAACATTAATGAGAGTGGGGGAAACAAACAAAACATTAATGATGAGTGGAAACAAACAAAACATTAATGGGGGAAACAAACAAAACATTAATGATGAGTGTGGGGGAAACAAACAAAACATTAATGATGATTGGGGAAACAAACAAAACATTAATGATGAGTGTGGAAACAAACAAAACATTAATGGTGAGTGTGGGGAAAAAACAAAACATTAATGATGAGTGGGGAAACAAACAAACATTAATGATGAGTGGGGGAAACAAAAAAACATTAATGGTGAGTGTGGGGGAAACAAAACAAAACATTAAAACAAACAAAACATGAATGATGAGTGAGGAAACAAAACAAAACATTAATGATGAGTGTGGGGGAAACAAACAAAACATTAATGATGAGTGTGGAAACAAACAAAACATTAATGATGAGTGTGGAGGGAAACAAACAAAACATTAATGATGAGTGGAGGAAACAAACAAAACATTAATGATGAGTGTGGGAAACAAACAAAACATTAATGATGAGTGAGGGAAACAAACAAAACATTAATGATGAGTGTGGGGAAACAAACAAAAACATTAATGATGAGTGTGGAAACAAACAAAACATTAATGATGAGTGTGAGGTGAGGGAAACAAACAAAACATTAATGATGAGTGTGGGGAAACAAACAAAACATTAATGATGAGTGTGAGGGAAACAAACAAAACATTAATGATGAGTGTGAGGAAACAAACAAAACATTAATGATGAGTTAATGATGAGTGGGGGGAAACAAACAAAACATTAATGATGAGTGTGAGTGAGAAACAAACAAAACATTAATGATGAGTGGATGGGAAACAAACAAAACATTAATGATGAGTGTGGGGGAAACAAACAAAACATTAATGGTGAGTGTGAGGAAACAAACAAAACATTAATGATGAGTGGGAAGAAACAAACAAAAAACATTAATGATGAGTGTGAGGAAAAAAAACAAAACATTAATGATGAGTGTGAGGGAAACAAACAAAACATTAATGATGAGTGTGAGGGAAACAAACAAAACATTAATGATGAGTGTGGGGGGAAACAAACAAAACATTAATGATGAGTGTGAGTGGAAACAAACAAAACATTAATGGTGAGTGTGGGGAAATAAACAAAACATTAATGATGAGTGTGGGGGAAACAAACAAAACATTAATGGTGAGTGTGAGGAAACAAACAAAACATTAATGATGAGGGTGAGGGAAACAAACAAAACATTAATGATGAGTGTGGGGGAAACAAACAAAACATTAATGGTGAGATGGTGGGGGAAACAAACAAAACATTAATGATGAGTGAGGGAAACAAACAAAACATTAATGATGAGTGTGGGGGAAACAAACAAAACATTAATGATGAGTGGGGGGAAACAAACAAAACATTAATGATGAGTGTGGGAAACAAATAAAACATTAATGATGAGTGTGGGGGAACAAACAAAACATTAATGATGAGTGAGGGAAATAAACAAAACATTAATGATGAGTGAGGGAAACAAACAAAACATTAATGATGAGTGTGAAACAAACAAAACATTAATGATGAGTGTTAATGGGGAAACAAATAAAACATTAATGATGAGTGTGGGGAAACAAACAAAACATTAATGATGAGTGTGGGGGAAACAAACAAAACATTAATGATGAGTGTGGGGGAAACAAACAAAACATTAATGATGAGTGTGGGGGAAACAAACAAAACATTAATGGTGAGTGAGGGAAACAAACAAAACATTAATGATGAGTGTGAAGGAAACAAAAAAACCATTAATGATGAGTGGGGAAACAAACAAAACATTAATGATGAGTGTGGGGAAATAAACAAAATTAATTATGATGAGTGTGAGGGAAACAAACAAAACATTAATGATGAGTGTGAGGGAAACAAACAAAAACATTAATGATGAGTGTGAGGGAAACAAACAAAACATTAATGATGAGTGTGAGGGAAACAAACAAAACATTAATGATGAGTGTGAGGGAAACAAACAAAACATTAATGATGAGTGTGAGGGAAACAAACAAAACATTAATGATGAGTGTGAGGAAAACAAACAAAACATTAATGGTGAGTGTGAGGGAAACAAACAAAACATTAATGATGAGTGTGGGGAACAAACAAAACATTAATGAGGAAAACAAACAAAACATTAATGATGAGTGAGGGAAACAAACAAAACATTAATGATGAGTGTGAGGGAAACAAACAAAACATTAATGATACAGGGAAACAAACAAAACATTAATGATGAGTGTGAGGAAACAAACAAAACATTAATGATGAGTGTGGGGGAAACAAACAAAACATTAATGATGAGTGTGAGGGAAACAAAACAAAACATTAATGATGAGTGTGAGGGAAACAAACAAAAATTATTAATGATGTGGGGGGGAAACAAACAAAACATTAATGAGTGTGAGGAAACAAACAAAACATTAATGATGAGTGTGAAGAAACAAAAAAACATTAATGATAAGTGTGAGGGAAACAAACAAAACATTAATAGTGAGTGGAGGGAAACAAACAAAATAATTAATGATAAGTGGAGGGAAACAAACAAAACATTAATGATGAGTGTGAGGGAAACAAAAACAAAACATTAATGATGAGTGGAGGGAAACAAAACAAAACATTAATGATGAGTGGGGGAAACAAACAAAACATTAATGATGAGTTAGTGAGTGGGAAACAAAGAAAACATTAATGATGAGTGTGGGGGAAACAAAACAAAACATTAATGATGAGTGTGAGGAAACAAACAAAACATTAATGATGAGTGTGAGGGAAACAAACAAAACATTAATGATGAGTGTGAGGAAAACAAAACAAAACATTAATGATGAGTGTGAGGGAAACAAAACAAAACATTAATGATGAGTGGGGGGAAAAACAAACAAAACATTAATGATGAGTGTGGGGGAAACAAACAAAACATTAATGATGAGTGTGGGGAAACAAACAAAACATTAATGATGAGTGTGAAGGAAACAAACAAAACATTAATGATGAGTGTGAGGGAAACAAACAAAACATTAATGATGAGTGTGAGGGAAACAAACAAAACATTAATGATGAGTGAGGAAAACAAACAAAACATTAATGATGAGTGTGAGGGAAACAAACAAAACATTAATGATGAGTGAGGGGAAACAAACAAAACATTAATGATGAGTGTGGGGAAACAAACAAAACATTAATGGTGAGTGGAGGGAAACAAACAAAACATTAATGATGAGTGGAAGGAAACAAACAAAACATTAATGATGAGTGTGGGGGAAACAAACAAAACATTAATGATAAGTGAGGGAAACAAACAAAACATTAATGATAAGTGTGAGGGAAAACAAACAAAACATTAATGATAAGTGATGAGGGAAACAAACAAAACATTAATGATGAGTGTGAGGGAAACAAACAAAACATTAATGATGAGTGTGAGGAAACAAACAAAACATTAATGATGAGTGAAAAACAAACAAAACATTAATGATGAGGGGGGAAACAAACAAAACATTAATGATGAGTGGGGGGAAACAAACAAAACATTAATGATGAGTGAGGGAAACAAACAAAACATTAATGATGAGTGAGTGGGGAAACAAAAAAAACATTAATGATGAGTGTGAGGGAAACAAACAAAACATTAATGATGAGTGTGGGGGAACAAACAAAACATTAATGATGAGTGTGGGGAAACAAACAAAACATTAATGATGAGTGTGAGTTAATGAGAGGGAAACAAACAAAACAAAACATTAATGATGAGTGTGAGGGAAACAAACAAAACATTAATGATGAGTGATGAGGGGAAACAAACAAAACATTAATGATGAGTGTGAGGGAAACAAACAAAACATTAATGATAAGTGGAGGAAACAAAGAAAACATTAATGATGAGTGTGAAGAAACAAACAAAACATTAATGATGAGTGTGGGGAAACAAACAAAACATTAATGATGAGTGGGGGAAACAAACAAAACATTAATGATGAGTGTGGAAACAAAAAAAACAAAACATTAATGATGAGTGGGGGAAACAAACAAAACATTAATGATGAGTGTGAGGGAAACAAACAAAACATTAATGATGAGTGTGGGGGAAACAAACAAAACATTAATGATGAGTGGAGGGAAACAAACAAAAACATTAATGATGAGTGTGAGGGAAACAAACAAAACATTAATGATGAGTGTGAGGGAAACAAACAAAACATTAATGATGAGTGAGGGGAAACAAACAAAACATTAATGATGAGTGTGAGGGAAACAAACAAAACATTAATGATGAGTGTGAAGAAACAAACAAAACATTAATCGTGAGGAAACAAACAAAACATTAATGATGAGTGTGAGGGAAACAAACAAAACATTAATGATGAGTGTGAGGGAAACAAACAAAACATTAATGATGAGTGGGGGAAAACAAACAAAACATTAATGATGAGTGTGAGGATGAGTGTGAGGGACAAAACAAAACATTAATGATGAGTGTGAGGGAAACAAACAAAACATTAATGATGAGTGTGGGGGAAACAAACAAAACATTAATGATGAGTGTGGGGGAAACAAACAAAACATTAATGATGAGTGTGAAGGAAACAAAAAAACATTAATGATGAGTGTGAGGAAAACAAACAAAACATTAATGGTGAGTGTGAGGGAAACAAACAAAACATTAATGATGAGTGTGAGGGAAAACAAACAAAACATTAATGATGAGTGTGGGGAAACAAACAAAACATTAATGATGAGTGTGAGGGAAACAAACAAAACATTAATGATGAGTGTGAGGGAAACAAACAAAACATTAATGATGAGTGGGGGAAACAAACAAAACATTAATGATGAGTGTGAGGAAACAAACAAAACATTAATGGTGAGTGTGAGGGAAACAAACAAAACATTAATGATAAGTGTGAGGGAAACAAACAAAACATTAATGATAAGTGTGGGGGAAACAAACAAAACATTAATGATAAGTGTGAGGGAAACAAACAAAATATTAATGATAAGTGTGAGGGAAACAAACAAAACATTAATGATAAGTGTGAGGGAAACAAACAAAACATTAATGGTGAGTGGGGGAAAACAAACAAAACATTAATGATAAGTGAGGGAAACAAACAAAACATTAATGATGAGTGGAAGAAACAAACAAAACATTAATGATGAGTGGGGGAAAACAAACAAAACAGTAATGGTGAGTGTGGGGGAAACAAACAAAACATTAATGATGAGTGGAAGAAACAAACAAAAACATTAATGATGAGTGTGAGGGAAACAAACAAAACATTAATAGTGAGTGAGGGAAACAAACAAAATATTAATGATATTAGTGTGGGGGAAACAAACAAAACATTAATGAGGAGTGTGAGGAAACAAACAAAACATTAATGATGAGTGAGGGAAACAAACAAAACATTAATGATGAGTGTGAGGATGAGTGGGGAAACAAACAAAACATTAATGATGAGTGGGGAACAAACAAAACATTAATGATGAGTGTGGGGGAAACAAACAAAACATTAATGATGAGTGTGAGGGAAACAAACAAAACATTAATGATGAGTGTGAGGAAACAAACAAAACATTAATGATGAGTGTGAGGGAAAAACAAACAAAACATTAATGATGAGTGTGGGGGAAACAAACAAAACATTAATGATGAGTGTGGGGGAAACAAACAAAACATTAATGATGAGTGGGGGAAACAAAACAAAACATTAATGGTGAGTGTGAGGGAAACAAACAAAACATTAATGATGAGTGTGAAGGAAACAAAAAAAACATTAATGATGAGTGTGAGGGAAACAAACAAAAACATTAATGATGAGTGTGAGGGAAATAAACAAAACATTAATGATGAGTGTGAGGGAAACAAACAAAAACATTAATGATGAGTGTGAGGGAAACAAACAAAACATTAATGATGAGTGGGGGGGAAACAAACAAAACATTAATGATGAGTGTGAGGGAAACAAACAAAACATTAATGGTGAGTGTGAGGGTAACAAACAAAACATTAATGGTGAGTGTGAGGAAACAAACAAAACATTAATGATAAGTGTGGGGTAAACAAACAAAACATTAATGATAAGTGTGAGGAAACAAACAAAACATTAATGATAAGTGTGAGGGAAACAAACAAAACATTAATGATAAGTGTGAGGGAAACAAACAAAACATTAATGGTGAGTGTGGGGAAACAAACAAAACATTAATGATAAGTGAGGGAAACAAAGAAAACATTAATGATGAGTGGAAGAAACAAACAAAACATTAATGATGAGTGGGGAAACAAACAAAAATATTAATGATAAGTGGAAGGGAAACAAACAAAACATTAATGAGGAGTGGGGGAAACAAACAAAAATATTAATGATAAATGTGGGGAAAACAAACAAAACATTAATGAGGAGTGTGAGGGAAACAAACAAAACATTAATGATGAGTGTGAGGGAAACAAACAAAACATTAATGATGAGTGTGAGGGAAACAAACAAAACATTAATGATGAGTGGGGGAAACAAACAAAACATTAATGATGAGTGGGGGAAACAAACAAAACATTAATGATGAGTGTGGGGAAACAAACAAAACATTAATGATGAGTGTGAGGAAACAAACAAAACATTAATGATGAGTGTGAGGGAAACAAACAAAACATTAATGATGAGTGTGAGGGAAAACAAACAAAACATTAATGATGAGTGTGGGGAAACAAACAAAACATTAATGATGAGTGTGAGGAAAAACAAACAAAACATTAATGATGAGTGTGAGGGAAACAAACAAAACATTAATGATGAGTGTGAAGGAAACAAAAAAACCATTAATGATGAGTGTGAGGGAAACAAACAAAACATTAATGGTGAGTGAGGGGAAACAAACAAAACATTAATGATGAGTGTGAAGGAAACAAAAAAACCATTAATGATGAGTGTGAGGGAAACAAACAAAACATTAATGGTGAGTGTGAGGGAAATAAACAAAACATTAATGATGAGTGTGAGGGAAACAAACAAAACATTAATGATGAGTGTGAGGGAAACAAACAAAACATTAATGATGAGTGTGGGGGAAACAAACAAAACATTAATGATGAGTGTGAGGGGAAACAAACAAAACATTAATGGTGAGTGTTAATGATGAGTGGAGAGTGGGGAAACAAACAAAACATTAATGATAAGAGTGGGGGAAACAAACAAAACATTAATGATAAGTGTGAGGGAAACAAACAAAATATTAATGATAAGTGTGAGGGAAACAAACAAAACATTAATGATAAGTGTGAGGGAAACAAACAAAACATTAATGGTGAGTGTGGGGGAAACAAACAAAACATTAATGATAAGTGTGAGGAAACAAAGAAAAACATTAATGATGAGTGGAAGAAACAAACAAAACATTAATGATGAGTGGGGGAAACAAACAAAACAGTAATGGTGAGTGTGGGGGAAACAAACAAAACATTAATGATGAGTGGAAGAAACAAACAAAAACATTAATGATGAGTGTGAGGGAAACAAAGAAAACATTAATAGTGAGTGAGGGAAACAAACAAAATATTAATGATAAGTGTGGGGAAACAAACAAAACATTAATGAGGAGTGTGAGGGAAATTAATGAAACAAAACATTAATGATGAGTGTGAGGAAACAAACAAAACATTAATGATGAGTGTGAGGGAAACAAACAAAACATTAATGATGAGTGGGGGAAACAAACAAAACATTAATGATGAGTGGGAAACAAAAAAAACATTAATGATGAGTGTGGGGAAACAAACAAAACATTAATGATGAGTGTGAGGAAACAAACAAAACATTAATGATGAGTGTGAGGGAAACAAACAAAACATTAATGATGAGTGTGAGGGAAACAAACAAAACATTAATAGTGAGTGTGGGAGAAACAAACAAAACATTAATGATGAGTGGGGAAACAAACAAAACATTATGATGAGTGGGGGAAACAAACAAAACATTAATGATGAGTGGGGAAACAAACAAAACATTAATGATGAGTGTGAGGAAACAAACAAAACATTGATGGGAGTGTGGAGGAGACAAACAAAACATTAATGGTGAGTGTGGAGCAGAAAAACAAAACATTGATGGTGAGTGTGGGGGAAACAAACAAAATATTAAGATGAGTGTGAGGGAAACAAACAAAACATTAATGGTGAGTGTGAGGGAAACAAACAAAACATTAATGATGAGTGATGGAAACAAAAACATTAATGGTGAGTGAGGGAAACAAACAAAACATTAATGATGAGTGAGGGAAACAAACAAAACATTAATGATGAGTGATGGAAACAAACAAAACATTAATGATGAGTGAGGGAAACAAACAAAACATTAATGGTGAGTGAGGAAACAAACAAAAGAGTAATGGTGGTGTGGGGAAAACAAACAAAACATTAATGATGAGTGTGGGGGAAACAAACAAAACATTAATGGTGAGTGGGGAAACAAACAAAACATTAATGATGAGTGGGGAAACAAACAAAACATTAATGATGAGTGGGGAAACAAACAAAACATTAATGATGAGTGTGGGGGAAACAAACAAAACATTAATGGTGAGTGTGGGGGAAACAAACAAAACATTGATGATGAGTGAGGAAACAAACAAAGCATTAATGATAAGTGTGGGGGAAACAAACAAAACATTAATGATGAGTGTGAGGGAAACAAACAAAACATTAATGATGAGTGGGGGAAATAAACAAAACATTAATGATGAGGGTGAGGGAAACAAACAAAACATTAATGATGAGGGTGAGGGAAACAAACAAAACATTAATGATGAATGATGGAAACAAACAAAACATTAATGATGAGTGTGGGGGAAATAAAAAAACATTAATGATGAGTGTGGGGAAACAAACAAAACATTAATGATGAGTGTGAGGGAAACAAACAAAACATTAATGATGAGTGTGAAGGAAACAAACAAAACATTAATGATGAGTGTGGGGGAAACAAACAAAACATTAATGGTGAGGGTGAGGGAAACAAACAAAACATTAATGGTGAGGGTGAGGAAACAAACAAAACATTAATGATGAGTGTGGGGAAACAAACAAAACATTAATGGTGAGTGTGAGGGAAACAAAGAAAACATTAATGATGAGTGTGGGGAAACAAACAAAACATTAATAGTGAGTGTGGGAAACAAACAAAACATTAATGATGAGTGTGGGGGAAACAAACAAAACATTAATGATGAGTGCGGGGGACAAACAAAGCATTCATGATGAGTGTGGGGGAAACAAACAAAACATTGATGGTGAATGTGGGGGAACAAACAAAACATTTATGATGAGTGGGGGAAACAAACAAAGCATTAATGATGAGTGTGGGGGAACA
>JAXRKP010002602.1:40000-43741 GCA_037039925.1 Doris montereyensis | reverse complement strand
ATTGTGTATATACTTTTGCTTCAGTAATATGGCTTAACAGCAGTTGAGGTGAAAATACATTGAAACAAAACGAAAATGAACTGATGTCGTTAACGAAATGCAATGTTATCGCTCACACTTTGTTACGGCTATACTCTGAGTCCATGGCTACGAAACCGGAAACGCGTCATTTCGTGGCGGTGGATTCGTCACGATAAACGCTTAGTAATGATAGCGTGGGCGGAAAACAATTTATTTCGGTGAACGTCTCCCATTCGTTGTCGTTTTGGGTTTACAGATATTTTTTGCCACCTTATTCTTTATGCATTATGTTATATACGAGAAAGATATTCCTACATGATGTTGGTTATGTTATAAATATACTAAAAAAAAATAACCTTATTTTTATATCCATGTTGGTTTAATACCGAGTGCTTTCTTTTAATCTTTCTCCGTCGGTTTGCTTCATCAGAGGATCTAGGTATTTTATGCACACACAAACCTTGTTTTTGTGTTGGTGTTGTTGTTTTGAGAATCAATGTTGACTGTTGTTGTGTCTGACCCCCTTTGGCGTTTTCTCCTTGTGTTCCACTAACGGTCTGTCTTTAATCAAACAACACTTTGTATGGGTCTTGTCTGCTGTTCCCCCAGTAGCATCTTCTCTCTGTAGTAGAATCATTGTCGTAATGATCCTGACCACATGTTAGTTTAATTCATATGGTGTGAGTAAAGTTAACTCCATGGGAACCAAGGCACAGTGTCGTGGAGATATGTCAAATGACACGTTCATAGCAGTGAGGGTTGTAGGGAGGGGGGAGGGTGTTGAAAGTATTTATTAAAATATCTGCTGTTGAGGTTGTAATGAAAATTAACTTTGAACGATGATGATGACGTGATGATGATGATGTTGATGATAAGGATGATGGTGATGATGATATGACAATGTTATCACCATTGTTGTCGCCATTGCCATCCTCCCGAAGATCAATAGTTTAATTGTAGACAACATCGTCGGCAAGACAGCAGAGCTATTAAAAATAGGGTTATAGTTACGCTAGTTATAATGATGATAATAATAATGATAATAATGATAATGATAATAATAATAATAATAATAATAATTAATAATAATAATAATAATAATAATAATAATAATGATAATAATGGAAAAGCCTCTTGATGATTGATGATGATGAGGATGACGATGATACCTAAGTTTAAGAGAACAATGTTGAATGTCTTGATTAACGCACTGGCCTTTTGGTATTTCACATGACATCTAAACGATTCTTACCACCCACGACTTTCATGTTCTGCATGTGTGTTTATAAATCACTGATGTCGCCACTAGCCCAGTTATAGTAGTATTTTTGTTAATGTGTACATCTACTGTATATTAAATTGTTGTTTCTAGTTTTGCTTCCTTCTTTGTTTTTTTGTTTTTTGTTTGTTTTTAGTGAGATGTTTTCTTGTTTTTGTTTATTTTATTTGTGTTATAATGGAGGCGGAAATGTTGTCGTTGTGTTGGATCTATCCGTGTTGGCTATTTGGTTTTTTTTTCGTTTAGCATTACAGGAATTATATATCGGCAGTATCCGTCTACATCTAGACAGTAGAGAATATTTGAGATCGAAATTTAATCTTTTTTTGAAATCTCGTCGAGGTCACGTGACTTGTATAAACGAAAGATCATGTGACAGAAGCTGTTGTGGTAGACCTTTTCGTTTTATGCTGTTTTGGGTTTGTTTTTTTTTCTTTTGTCGTCACTGTTTATTACGTAGTTTGAATAGATGTATACCAAGGTCAGAATCAAGCGGTCAAAACACATCTGCATAAAAACAAGAAGAAAGAAAAGAAGAAGATTTAGATCTACATATATAAGCCTAGATCAATCGCATCAAGAATATCCCCACTTCATAAATAACTACTTCAATTAAATATAAGTCACACGATTAATAATTAATGTCATCGTTTATTCTGCCAATCAATGTTTAAAGGCACATGTACGGAGAGTTCTTTTAAATATAAGTTGACCATGTTATACACGTTCATGAAATTCGTAACTCCCAACCCAGTAGACATAATATACTTGTAGATCCAGATCTAGATCTATTTTTAGATTCTAGATTTTAGATCGAGATCTAGAATTCAATGCATATTTAAATCTACATCCACCTAAGCGACATATATTATATATATATATATATATATATATATATATATATATATATATATATATATATATATATATATATATATATATATATATATATATATATATCAAGATATAAGTCTAAAGTTTATACTTGAGATGTAAAATCCTTTTCTTTGACGATTAGTAGGCCAATAGAGTTAAGGGAATCGGTCGATGGCAAATCTTGGTTCTTGTTTAAGCTAAGAAAGTAGTCCAATACCGTTGCTGTGGCTACGTACCCCCCCCCCCTCCCTCACGTACACACCCAATGGGTCTAAGCTATATCCGGCTTTTTCATGTTATTAGACTTCTACAATGCTTCTAGATCAATCTCTACTTTATAGTTATAGACCTAGTCATAGTAAGGTGTGTGTGTTTATTGTACCGTAATCAATCTCCAAATTACATCCGTCCTTCAAGATGTAGTTTTTTTTACATGAGTTGACCATAATATTTTATTTACGCTCGAAAGGAACTCATCAAAACCATGTTATCTAGATTCTAGTCCTTTGACTTTGGTTGCAGTGATGGATGACGAAATTTGAAAAGCTCATCGTTGTTAGTCTGTAAAGGCGTGATAGTCTAGTCTAATGCCAGAGTCAGCGGGATTGCCCGCACCTGCCGACTTTGCTCACATACAGTACAGAGATTATCCCAGACACGATCTGCGTCAGACGTAGTGAGTAAACACACATCTCTCACGAGGCGACTGGGGGCAGTTAACTACGTTGATGGTTCTGATCAAAACTTACGTGCTGGTGACCCAGCCCCAGCCCAGGGTTTTCCCATGACCCTTCTTTGATCATTGCAAAATAAGATCGTGATATCACTATTCGTGAACATTTATTCTACATCTAAGAGTAAGGCAAGTCAAGATTTCACTTGAAAGCACTTTCAATCAAAAGACCCCTCTCCCCCCCCACCCCTCCGTCCCCCTCCCCCCAAATCGTTGGGTTGTTTTTTTTGTCCGAGTTCTCAACATACGCAGAAGTCATGTCAATGGCAACGCCTCCTCCCCCCCCTTGGAAAAAATGGGAAAGGGGAGAGCGGGGAGGGTGTTTTAATCGTCGCATTTCAACTATAATTTGTTTTTTTCACTAAATGCGATACTTTGGACGCACATGCGTTGTTTACCTACATTGAACATGAGAGCGGCAATCCCATGGTTTTATTAATGTTAATTTTGCCCTGCGGTTTGTGTTTCGTTGAGCAATCCCTAGCATGCCCAACATGTTTACCGCACCTCCTTTTATCCTCTACCATCGATAAAACCAGCTCTTCATCCTGCGTAGCTAGCTGGGAATACGGGGTGTGGATGTTTGTGTTTATTTTTTCTCTTAGATAAAAGAAGAAAAAATATTTCCCTCTAAATTTTCACGAAGTCACACGGAGGTGTAACTTGGGCCTCCAGCATTGATTAATTGATCACAAATCTTTGCCCATAAGTGTGGCTATTTAGTGCATTTTAGGTGGCATGAGTTGGGTTTGGGGCATATTGGGTAATTTGAACTGGATGAGCCACATTTTACGGAATGAATTGGCTTAGGGTTTGTTTCCATGCAGCGTAG
>JAXRKP010002602.1:22500-32500 GCA_037039925.1 Doris montereyensis | reverse complement strand
TTCATCACAGACCATTGTCCTGGATGCTATAACTTAACGTGAACGGCTAATGCTATTATCCCATTCATTATGAAGGACTGATCAATTAATATTGACATGCACTTTAAAGGCTAACAGCTTCGTCCTGCACTGATGATAATTATGCTAGCCATCGCAATTCGACATACTAAATATTATATTATATCGCTACTATATATTTTTTTTCTTTTTTGCCTGCCTAATATATTTGATGTGCAATCACATCAAGTCTTACAATTTCAGAGATAAAAGCACACGTCCAGCCTTCCCTATTCCTCTAATTTCTTTCTACCATGTACCAGGATATCCGTTCATTATCACCGTGACGACGGGAGACAAACGCAATGCTGGAACTCAACGCACGTGTGTACATAGTCCTCTACGGCGGCCAGAAAGGCTCCGAGACCAGCGGCAAGATTTGGCTGGGCAACGGCGATTTCGACCGTGGCAAGGACGGACATTTTTTCAACGTGGACGTGGCCAAGGATGGATTAGCCCCCTTGTCCCAAAATCGGACGGTCGGACACGGGACAATGCCTGGTGCTGCGCGCCGGCTGGTTTTTTGGATTTCGTGACAGTACGTTAATGACATTAGTGTGTAGTTGGTGGGCCTGTGGACATAATATTTTGATGGGTTTAGCTATTTTATAATAGAGGTACAACAGGAGGGGGGCTGGTATTTGGAACTCTCTAGACAGTTTATCTCTTCCCCCAACGTATCTATACCTTAAAATTAAATAAAAATATATCCACTGAAAGAAAAAGGGTGAAGGTCCATTTCAAAAGTGTGCGTAAGTCAAAATGGCGTCATTTAGAGAAAAATGCATAAAAAAAATAACCCATGGACTTTGGCACTGTTGGCTTTCGGAATTCCAAGTTTCAAACGGCTGTAAACGTGATGTGTTTTCATTTTATTATGTCACACTTTTCAGGAAACATGATTTCCTTTTATTCCCTCGAAATATCTCTCTGTCTCGTTTGTCACGAAAATGGACAAAGGCTACACCATTGACATGACCCCTTCAATAAGTATATCCTTAGCTTTAATTATCTAGTAATAGTACACAAGATAAAATGTAACCTTCTACAACTACTGGCGCGATTTTAATTAGCTCTTGTTGGATGTTTTTTTCTTTCTCGTTTGTTTTGTTTGGTTTTTAAAATTTGAAATGAGTGAGTTGGTCCAAAACTGTTTTCTCAGAAAATATTGATATTGCCATTTCAGGTATTTTGCCCAGACAACAGGATATGAACAATATTTCTCATGTAGTAAATGGCTTGCCACAGACGAAGGAGATGGCCTCATTCAAAGGACCCTACATGAGTTGACAGACAGGCGCAAACGTAAAGAGAAACGTGAGTCCAAAAGTTGTTTTGAGGCCTTGAGAGAAGAATGTCAAATAAGAAAACTAATTGCATTGAAGATGTCGAACGCAATTTCAACGATTTGCTTTGGAATTAAATATAGATTTAAAGATCATTATGATTCTGACTACATATAGATACTGAATGAAGTGTCGCCATACTACATCTGTTCTGTCAGTTTCTCATCGTATTTCAACATGGTCAATTATAACATTATGAATAACAGTAATGTTTGCCTTGTTATGAATTAACATTGTTTTTTTTCTTTTCTTAAATTGTTTTTCTTTTTTTAAACCTAGAAATCAACTGGCAAGCTTGGTATTCACCAGTGATGTCAAAAGTGCTGGCACCGATGCCAATGTGTACATGGTGATATATGGAGATAAAGGAAAATCGGATGACATTCCTTTAACCAACAAGGGTGACAGCTTTGAGAAAGGCAATGTGGACACTTTCGATTCAACACGGTGGACGTTGGCAAGCCTTACAAAGCCGTGTGTGGCATGATAACTCTGGCACTTTGCAGGCTGGCATCTTGACAAGGTTATTTCCCTTGTTTAATGGTTTTTTGATATTGATATAATAATAGTATATAATATATTATGCACTTTTCAATCAAAGTAAATCAATGCAATCCTATATATCATATAAAAATAATGGGATTACTTGAAGAAAAAATGCTTAAAGTAATATCAATGAATTACACTGATTTTATGCCATTTTTATTTATGTTTTGTTCTACATATAAAAACAGTGAATTAAAAAAGAATAAATCTTCACTTTTGTAGTAAATCTACAAATATAATTTTCCTCCTTTCAGTATTTTTTAGAAACTTTAAAGCTGTTTCGAATACTTCATAATACCCTTTTACAGTGACAAGATAACATTGTACAAAGATTCATTATGTAAGATATTTTGTATTTATTATTGACCTGATAGATTGAGCTTGAAAGCATGGAAGGGAAGAATCGCTATCAGTTTCGCTGTGGCAGATGGCTTGCTGATGATGAGGATGACAAACAAATAGTCAGAGAACTTCCTGCTGAAGGATCTAGTATCAAGAAACCATTGCCATGTAGGAAATTGTTTCTATCATACCATTGCTAGAGTTATAGATGTGTACATTTTGTTTTACATCGTTAACGTCTATCAAGACAACTTAAGACTAGACTAATGCCAAATCAGAGAAGAGCTTAAAAAAAACATTAATCATTTTAACATGCAAAAAAAAAAACAACAACTGAATGAATGATTAGTAAATGTAAAACAGAAGAAAGAAGGAACAAAAATTCATGAATAGTGTCGCAAGAAGTTGAATGCCAATTGGACATTGAAATCAAGTCATTCTTGAATCTCTAGATTGTTACCCAAAGTTGTTAAAATTTGTAAAATGTTGAGATATATTAAAGAACAATGATGGATTCATTTTGTTCCATTTAATCTTGTAATTATTTACATGAATTAAAATATTTGAGAATTAATGATTATCATGGTGATTTTCTGCAGTCAGTAAGTGGAAGATATTGATTTTAAACCAAAATCATTCTTAATGATCTTCAGTGGTTCATTATACTGTCTAAGTCTGTCACAGGCAAGAAGTCGTGATGCAGGCACAGATGCTAATGTGTACATTGATATTTTTGAGCCGGGGACACAGGAAAGAGATTCTGTAGCTTAATCTACAGCACAAATAGAAACAAGTTTGAGAAAGGACAGGTATTATCAGCACACTTTTATTGAATTTTGAATCTTTTTTAAAAGAAGTAACAGATAAAAAAATAATAAAGGGAATAGTATGTTGGACAGAGGCCCAGAATAATAAAAATATCAATATCCAATTTGGAATTAAGTCTGTCCAATAAATTTTAATATCACAAATATTATTGTAAGCGTGGATTTAAAAAAAATAATTTATGATGTTGGGAATGGAGGGGGTGGAGGAGGATTGAAATTTCAAACGCATAAATGCAAATAAAAAAGTTAAAACCTTTTTGTATCCACCTGAAGTCATTGGAAAATATGTATCTTTGCTTTCAGATGGACGAATCTAGATAGAAGCAGTCACTTTGCGCAAATTGAAAAGATTCGCATCGGACCGATGGTCGAGGGGCAGGCTCTGGCCGGGTGCTGGAGAAGGTTGTCCTTTTCCCCAAAGATCGATCAAAAGAAAGTCGGATGTTACTTTTGAATGTAACCGTTGGCTGGCCGAGGATGAAGATGATGGCCTTATTGAGCGAGAAATTACAGCAAGTGGAGCTCAAATGTGCTGAGCAGTGAGTTTTATTTGTAGATTTCATCATCATCATTGCCTTTCACCTACACCAGTGGTAAAAGCCTCCAACAACAGACTTCCACTTATTTCTTATCTTGGGCAACTCTTGATAAGACCCTCCATAAAGACCCCCTCTCCTCAAGTCATCTTCCACTAGTCTTCTCCAGAATAATCGTGGCCTTCCCTTAACCCTCTGTCCCTGTTGATTCCACTGAAGGGCATGTCTTGTAGTAATTCTCTGAGGTTTTCTGAGGGTGTGTCCTATCCATCTCCATCTTCGATCTGTGCATCTTTTATTGTTTTATTTATGTCTCCTTCATGAAAACACAAATGAAAGAATAAGAAAAAGGAGCAAGACATAAACTATATCTGACTGAAAAACAGTATTAGAGAAATTACCTCAACCTTGTAGCTCAGTATTTTTTTTAATTTTAGTTTGGTGCGTTAAAAAATTAACAGATTCAGATTTGTTTATATTTCCTGGGTTTTTTGTCTTTCCTTCTTATATTTTATTTATATAATTAATTTAGAATTAGAATATGGGTTGATTCAAGTTGTGTGTGTGTAGGGAGGTAGGGGAGGGGGGGGGGAGAGCACCAAACAGACCTTTTGAAGGTCATAAATTAGTGAAATAAATCGCTTGAAAATGCATCTTCTTTGAAAGAAACAAGAAATGAACAATTTCAGAATATGTACGTCCGAGCAGTGGGCAGGTGCTTGCACCTGTATAGAGACTAGACAGCCCCACATTCCAGCTGCCTTGCAAGTGTGGTCTTGGTTGACAAAGGCTAAAGGAGTTAACCCTGACAGAAAATCACAACCTGCTGCCTTGCAGGTGGGTCTTGGAGGAACAAGGGCTAATGGAGTTAACTCTGATAGGAGAATCACAACCTGCTGCCTTGCATGTGGGTCTTGGATGACCAAAGGCTAAAAGGAGTGAACCCTTATAGAGAATCACAATCTGCTGCTTTTCAGGCAGGACTTGGCAGACCAAAGGCTAAGAGAGTTAATCCCATAGAAAATGACATTAAGGCCCAGGTGGGGGCCTCAAGGGTGGTGCCCCACCACCTACCTAGCGTACAGTGGGCTAATCACCTGCTTACCTAAAACCATTTGATTCAGAGAAATAAAACCCATGCACTAGAAGGTAGAATGAGAACTGATAAAGAAAAAGAAAGAAGGAAAGAGTATGTATGTATACATGACATTCTGATGTGGATAACAAGACGAAGAAAAAAGTCATGTTATGATTATTAATTTGTTCCTTGTCTCGGTGAATTTCAGCTACAACTTACTACATGTGTCAGTGAAAACTGGGGATGTGAGAGGAGCAGGAACAGATGCCAATATCTTTGTTAAGATTTTTGGTGGTAATGGAGACACAGGCTCCTTGCAACTGCGGCAAGCTGAAAGTTCTGGGAACAAATTTGAACGAGGCAGAACTGATGTTTTCAAATTGAGGCCACAGATATTGAAAAGAACTTTGGCATGCCCTTGATTTTTTTTGAATCATAGATCTGTTAAAGAATAGGCCCACCCCCTCACCCCCCTCTCTCACTCTCTCTCTCTCTCTCTCTCTCTCTCTCTCTCTCTCTCTCTCTCTCTCTCTCTCTCTCTCTCTCTCTCTCTCTCTCTCTCTCTCTCTCTCTCTCTCTCTCTCTCTCTCTCTCTCTCTCTCTCTCTCTCTCTCTCTCTCTCTCTCTCTCTTTCTCTTGCTATACTAACTTTCCTTATTCATACAAGCATTTAGTAGTTAACTATGGATTAATGATCTGTTCTCAACTGTGAGTCGTAATGTGATATGTGAAATGTATGCAATCAAGTATCAAGCAAAAATAGAGCAAGAATATCTGAAAATCAAAATGTTTTCTTTCTTTTTCTTTATCAGCTCCCATTCTACCTTCCGGTGTGTGGGTTTAGATGCCCAAAATGATCTTTCTCCAGGATGCCCTGTCCTGACATTTTCTGTTTCCCTCCGTGAAAGTTAAATTTCTTTGTGTTAATGCCTCTTTTATATCTTCTTCCCATTTTCTCCGAGGTCTGCCTTTTGGTCTTTTACCTTGAGTTTTAATACTATATACTGATTTAGCTATTCTATTGTCATTCATTCTGTTAATGAAACCATCTCAGTTGATTCATTTCTATCTTAGTTTTTATGCTATCTGCTTTGGTTTGATCTCTTATTGTTGTGTTTCTGATTTTGTCATTTTAGTTTTCCTACAACTCTTCTTAGATATTTCATTTCGTCTGCCTGTACTCTACTGTATTCCCTATTGTCTAGGGTCCAGGTTTCACTGCCATAGAGAAGAGTAGGAGAATAAACTGTGTTGTATACTGCCATATTGGTTTTTGTTGACAATTCTTGTTTACCTACAAATGCCTTTCCTAGATGGTTATATATTGCACTTGCCTTTTGGATTCTCTGGCTGATTTCTTCTCTTAGTTTTCTCTCTGAGTTAATCATTACTCCTAATTAATTGTAGGTTTGAACTTGTTCTAAATTCTCCCTGCCTAATTTAAAATTTTGTGTTTTAACTTCCTAGTTACTAACATTGTTTTGATTTTCTTTGCATTTACTCTCATTCCTCTTTTATTTAATTCATTATTCATCATGTTGATATTCGACTGGAGATCCCTTTCTGATTTTCCAAACAGAACTAAATCATCAGCAAATGAAAGCATTGATACATTTACTGGTTTGAGCTTCCACATACCTACATTCATTTTCTTCATTTTTTGAGGATGCCTTTGCGACTGAATCCACAAATGTGATAAACAAAAGAGGATTTAGGATACAACCCTGTCTTACTCCTATATCTACATCAAATTCTTCAGATACATTTCCAGCTACTCTCACTGCACATGTTGGTTTATTGTAAAAACTTTTAATGGCTTCTATTAAATTTTGCTCTACATTGTGTTCTTTTAAGGAATGCCATAGTTTCCCTCTTCACAGTGTCAAATGCCTTTTCTAAGTCAATAAAACACAGGTGCAAGTCAATGTTTCTCTCAATGAATTTTTCATTATTTGTCTAATTATAAATATGTGGTCTTGTACACTTCTTCCTGGTCCAAATCCCTCTGGTGTTCTTCAATCTGATCCTTCTGGATTTTTCTTACTCTCATTTCAAGAATTCTGGCATACAATTTTCCCTGGTATGCTAAGTAGTGATATCCTCTATTTTTCACTTTTCTTACAGCTGTTTGGAGTTGTTCCATTGAGATATCTACACCTTCAGCTGTCTCATCTGGATTACCTGTTACTCTTACTAATTGATCTGTACTCCTTGTTTCATGTGTTCTGGAGGGATTATGTAATTGTTGAAAATACTTTCTCCATGTTTCCATGATTTCACTGTCTCCTTTCATTATTTATCCTTTGACATTCTTAATTTGTCGTATTGGGCATGCTTTGGTCTTTTTCATGTTCTTTATTGCCCCTCAGAACAGCTTTTGATTTTCCTTGATAGCTTTCTTGAAGCCTTTGTCCAAACTCTTCCCACTGTTCCTGTTTTGCTTTCCTAACTTCCTCTTTGACGATAGTTCTTTTACTCACGTAATCTATCCTATCCTCTGGTCTCTTTGTTTGCAAGTTTTCTTCCAGGCATCCTTCTTTTCTTTGATCTTAGTCTTGACATTCTCATTCCACCATGCTGTTCTTTTCCCATCTCCTTTAATTTGTTTCCTTCCACAGACCTCTTCAGTACAACTGAGGAGTGTTTCTTTATACATTTGCCACTTTTCTTCTATTGTGCTTTCCTTCAGATCCATCTGCCTTTCACTGATAGATTCTTTTTTATCCTGGATTGGTATATCTGTTTTACTATTGGTTTATTTATTTCTTCTATTTTGAGTTTAGTAGATTTCTTCTCTTTCCTTTTCTGTTTGTTTCTTCAGTTAATAATCTCATTTTGGCTATCACTAGGTGATGATCACTAAATATTTCAGCCCCTCTGTTTACTCTTGCATCCATTGTACTGTAAAAAAGGGAGCTGCTAACTATTATGTAGTCTATGATTGACTTTTCACATCTGTCTTCATTTACTCTTGTATATTTGTGGATATCTTTATGAGGAAAAAATGTGTTAGCTATTTTCATTTTATTCTTTAGGCAAAATCTATTAGTCTTTCTCCATTTGGAGAAGTTGTTGTCTCTCCTTCTTTACCTATTACTCCTCCTGATGTTTCTACATTGTTGCCTACTCTAGCGTTTAAATCTCCTAAAACCATTAGTTCCTGTTTGGGTTTGAGATTCTCTGCAGCTATTTGTAAATCATTTTCGAATATATCTTTTTCTTCTTTGGTGGCATCTTCGTTTGGTCCATAAGCTATTATTAATTTAATTTCTCTTCCTTTTGGTTTAATATTTACCTCTAAAGCCGTTTCCAACTTTCTAGTAGCATTTCTTGCCTTTTATGCAGTAGGAGGCCTACTCCTGCTCTAGCTTTATCTTTGACATCTATTCCTGAGAAGACTAGAGTATGATTTGGTCCTACATTTTCTATTCCTTGTCCTTTTTTCTTTGTTTTTGTAATAGCCAAAATGTCTACTTTGAATTTTTCCATTTCTTCAGCTAATTCTAACTCTTTTCCATTTATTGCCCTAACATTCCATGTTCCAAAAATCACAGTCCGTGTTCTTTTCAGAGTCGTCTTCGAAAGTTCAAGCCGGGTATATTATTATATGTATTACTTTGAATCGGTTTGGTTTTGGATAAGCAGGGGATTGGCCCACTGTACCCTAGGTAGATGGTGGGGCTGCCACCTTGAGGCCCCCTACCGGGCCTTGTTATTTTCTGTCAGGGTTAACTCCCTTAGCCTTTGGTTGCTCAAAACCATCATGCAAGGCAGCAGGTTGTTATTTTTTTCTGTCAGGGTTAACTCCCTTAGCCTTTGGTCAATCAAGACCCGCTTGTAAGTCAGCAAGAGACTCGTGGAGGGTGGGACCGCCTAATCCCCATACAGTGCTTACCTGTCCACCGCCCGGAAAAATCAAAAATGGGATGTATAAAATTTGATTACCTTGTCATCTTTTAAAGCAGCATTTGGTAACGCTTCAGCACATAATATGTAAATAATTAAGTGTACCTGCCTTTATTAATAATCACTTGACCCTGTCTATATTCAATGTATGGTATCATTTTAGATAAAAAAGCTCAAGATTGGACATGACAACACAAAAATTGGGCTGCCTGTGCCTAGATGAAGTTTCTATCGATGTGCCGTCCAGGGAGAGCATTACATTTTCAGTTGTCATCGTTGGCTGTCAGAGAAAGAAGGCGATAAACAGACAACCGTTGAATTGGAACCCAGTGTCTCAGAGGAGAGGGGAGAAAGTAAGCCCATTCACTTAACTTTCTTTGAATTAACAGCCTCAATAGAGATTTTTTGTAATACAATAATGTCAAATTGAGAATCGAGAGCTGCACAATATGAGAAGAAACGATCTACATTTGCTTATTCAAAAGTTAAGGATGAAACTCTCATCTGGTCATGCATCATTGGCATCATTACTGAACTTGATTGTGCACCAACCTTTTGTGTTTTACACCTGAATTTATGTTTATGTATACAGCTTTTTAAAAACTTTTTTTTTGTGGTCATTTAGATCAATTTATTATGCAAAAAAAATTAACACTGGGGAGGTCTTCTTTTCAAGCTTTTATATTCTTTCTCTCAGACATGAAAGACATTGCAAAAAATAAGGGTATGCCAGGGGGTAAAACAGGGCAAAGGAGGAGAACATTTGACCCTCATGACAATCATATGCAAAACCGGAGGGCTTATCCAGCCATTTCTCTGTTCTGTCTCTTTCTCAAACTCCGTATGAAGTCACAATTTGGACAGGAACTGTTCGTGGTGCTGGCACAGATTCAAACGTCTTCCTGCAGATGTATGGCAAAGATGGAAAAACTCAGGAGATTAGCCTTAGAAACAAGACAGACAATTTTGAAAAGGGACAGATAGATAAATTCAAGGTTTGTTACTGAAATTTGACACATAACTTGGCACTTATTTGCTAGTTCATTATTGATGTAAAAATTAGATAATTTTCACTATGTTTTTTCAGTACATTGATTTATTTTTAATTTCTGTCCGATTTCCCACTTTAAAAAAAATGTCATTTCATGTTTTCAAAGTCTTTATTCATGATTCTAATGTTTATTATCTTAATGATAACTAATGTGTAATCTTCCATGTTAATATTAAAAAATGAAGTTCAATTTTATGAAATCTCGAAAGTTGAAAAGTAGTAAACGTTATGTTCAACTTTGCATAATGCTTAGAATCTTTCAATTTTGAAAATCGTTGTTTCATATCATGATAGTGCTTAGTTTGTAGAGA
>JAXRKP010002602.1:12500-17500 GCA_037039925.1 Doris montereyensis | reverse complement strand
AACTGAGCTTTCATAATATTGTGTGTTTTACACTTTGAAACCTTTTACAGCTTACAGTCTGATTGTGTTGCGTACATACTTACATAAGTTAAAACTTTATCTCTTACAAAATTAGCCTGTATCTTATATAATATGTATCTTTGCCCTGCTCATTACATTTAGACGGATCTTTTATCAATTAGCATGTCAATATAAGTCACTTATAGTAATCACATGTTCCTGTTTTGATTGTTTGTAAAGCATGAAAATTTCGATGTCCACACATTTTCTAAACTCACTGTAGATTCCTCTTGGCAGACTTTTTTTTGTTCTAAATGGATAACATCATTCACTATAAGTCAGCTTCCACATTTGTCATCCACATTTTCTTGCAATAATCAAAGACTATTGGTGGCTTGTTGTTGACTTGTTTTCTGTGAGTTAGACTGGAATTGATATTGTAAGAAAGTGGTTGGAGATTCACCGTTCGATCTTGTTGTTGTTTTGATAATGATTGAATTCAAAGAATTTTATAGGTCAGCCATCGGTGTTAATGCTTCTTGTTGCACGCAAAGTGGAAAGGAAAACCAAACTTTCAGTTTGAATCAATAACAAAATTAAAGTACACATCGTACCCTCTCTTTGGTGAAAAATACTTTTTCCAATATCTCATTATGCAAATTGTTTCTCATAGCTGTTTTTATTGATGGTTATAATTTTTTTAAATTTCTATTTTAAATTGTCCTAGTTTATATGACATATACTAGGTACAATTTTGTACAAAAGTCTCAGTTGTATCAGGTATTTGATAAGACTTCAGTTTTGCTGGCAAAGTGTTTACAGGATCAGGTGTATTTGCATTGCAAGTGGATTTCTGTTCTTGCTTTGCTTTCGTTTTTCTTCTTTGTTATTCTTTGCTTACTATCAACAATTGCTTTTTGCCTGACTTTCCATGCTAGACTCAAAGTCCAGACGGATGTATAACTGTCAAGTATAAATCAAATTGTAGGTGTTGCATCTATCATGAGTCAATGACAATATGTTGCTACAAAAGATGAGGTTGTTTTTATTTCACACAGCATTGCTAAAAATTCATCTTTTATACTGTGAAGTGCTTACATAGCTGCTGACATTGTGTTCGCATATCCTATGAAATTTTTTTTTAAATGCTTTCCTGTGAAAAAATGTTTCTGTACTCCATATGTTCTATGAAGCAGCGTTTTTATAAACACAAGAGTCCTGTAATGTCTCTATTATCAGTCTCATGGAAAATTCAATCATAGCTAACAATAGCTTACATTGCATACTTATGAGAATGATTTTTATAGGCATAAGTTACCTTCTGTTTTTCTTAAATTGAAAAATCGTTTTAAGCTTTGTCTCATATTGACCAATTCATTTAATTGTTTTTTATGAAGCTTTCACCTTTCTTGTCTGGTGGCCATATTTGTTACAGTGGTCTCCGCCTAAGAGACCAGTCCATGAGAAACAACAAAATGTAGCCTCATAGCCAAACGGTATCTCAGGCTAATATTGAAAACATGGGAAAGGGGGGAATGGAGGGGGTTAGCCTAGATAGTCGTTATGTAATGTTTAACAGTCAGACTTTTAGCGGCTTAGAACTCAGACTTAAAGCAAGAGGGAGGAGGATGTATAAGAAAGATTAGGAAGAACAAAGCAGTTTACATTTCTAGAAAATTTTACGTTTCTCTTGATCATAACACTAAGTCCCGTTGCATTAAATAATTAGGCGTAATTCAGGTCGAATCAAAACCATCATTAGTATTTCATCAGTGAAAACATGCTTCCAATTCACATCGGTTAAGGGGTGCCTATGATCTGGCCAAGATGTGTCCATTGATAGTAACTGCTCTGCAAGTGTTGCGTGCCGATGCAGACTGTAGACGTCAATCATCTCATTCATCTGGTGGGAGTCTTGCATCAGCATTAAAGAGCCTGACACTGGCTAGGATTGGCTAGCAGAGATTCTAGTATTTTCTAGGCTTACAACACTGTGAAGATCAACAATGCATGTTCCAGATAGAGAGAAACGTGGTATTACCGATTTGGATTTGCATTTTCAATTTATTGCATTGAGTTTAACAGACCATTATGTCTTCCGACAAGAGGAAAACCTGCCTCTAAGCCGGATTGGAAGTTTTCATAGCCGCCTCTTAGACATGGTAATTAAAGAGGAAAAATTCTGTTACACGGGAATAGTGGCCTCTTAGGCGGTGGCCTTTTAGGAGGAGACCACTGTATTTGTATAGTGCTCTTCTTTTTTAGCACATTTTGATAAAAGCTTTGAGTTTCTTCATCTTCTCTTCCATCTTCTATTCTGTCTTCTATACTTTCTACATCCCGTCTTAGTCATTTTTTGTGTTTAAAGTTTGTGTATCAGGAAAGGCCTACATGTATGAAAAAGAAATGAGCAATGTTGGCATGTTACTATTCTCATGATAAGGCTTTGATATAGAGTTAGGATTTGACGACGTTTATAAAAACTTTTGTTCATTTACTTCTTGCATTTCTCGTTATTCCACAATTTCTACCAAAGCAGTCAAAGAATTTTGAAAGTTGCCTTCTTTTGCCTTCTTTTGTCATTCATTTTGAATTATATCTAAAGGTGTCTGGTGAAAAGATGATTACATTATGTTTATTTTTTATCTTTTAATTTTTTTTCAGTAATGTCAACGGACCTGTCTTGTTGCAATCTAATTTATAATTTCTGACATTTATTAAGTTCTCGTTCTTTTTTTGACAAATCTGTCCTTTTTATAACAGTCTACCTTTAGTGTGGTGCTAGTTGCTGAGTGGTTAGGCTGGTGGACTAGGGATCATGAGGTCCCGAGTTCAAATCCTAGGATAGGTCCAACGTTGTGTTCCTGGGAAAGACACTTAACGCACATTTCCCCCACTCGGCCCAGGTGCCAATGGGTACAAGCACTACCTTGGCAGTAACTACCTGCATCAGACTGTCGTTCTGTTCAGGAGGTGGTTATTAATATTATCACCTGTTCCACTTGGTGCTATAGAAACTGGATAAGTTCCAGCTAGCCTATGAGCCATATTGGTCTTGAAGGAACTTAACCTACTTTATCTTTAGTTGTGAAGTTATCGAGATTGATGAGCAGATTTTGATAATGAAATTCAAGTTCCTTACAAAGACCAAGGAGAAAGTCAGCTGCTTGTTTACATTTTCATTTTAAAATAAACAAAACCCTTTCTTCTTCTCATCAGTCTTATCTTAAAAATTGCCTCATATCTACATCTTTTTTGGCTTTTTGCCATTACTATCATACACAAGATGGTCAGAATTTGAAATGATGTGGTCTATATTGTCACATATGGATTTAGTTGTTTTTGACTGAAATTTGTTTTTGTTTTTTTTTTTTTTAACATTGGCACAATATTTACATTTTTCATGTCTCAGGGAAATTTTTTGTGATGGTCTTTCAATGGTTTGAATAGGAACAAAAGTTTGGTCGTTCATTTTTGTTTACACAATTTTGATATTCTATCCCAAATACTGTCACATGTTTCCACTTGTCGCTGTGTGCGGTGAGAAAATACAGCCATATGAATGATACTGAAATAATTTATTGTCGTAAATGGAACAATACTAGTCTCTTGTCAATTTTGTTTTCACAGATTTGTTAAATACAAATGTAGATAATCTTCTTTTTTTTCAATCAAAAACTTCTAAACTGTCTTCATTCTAAAAAATATTTCGTATCCTTGATGAAATATTGCATTTCCTGTGACATCTTACTTGAACTAAAAAGAATTTCAGAGTGAAATATCGTAGTGAAGGCAACATGCTTACCCTCCTTGCAAAGCACCCCATGTGTCTGAATTTTCATTTAGTTTCAAGGTCTGTGTTTTTCCAAATATTTAATGTTTCTGTGATTTCATTTACAGAGGTGGAATACATCGTGAAAGTATACACAGGCAACGAGAGATTTGCTGGCACAGATGCTAATGTTTTCATTAACATGTATGGTGAACAAGGGGACACGGGAGAGAGACAACTGAAAGAGTCCGATACAAACATGAATAAATTTGAAAGGAACCAGGTGAGTTGGGCAAACTTTGACAGAATATTTCCAAGCAGTTTGACTTTAGACAAAAAATGAAAACTGCTCAAAACAACCATTTAAGCTTCCAAATGTATTGTAGTTTGACAAGAAGTAGAAAGAGAAAAAGGTGGTCATGGTTTGGCCATATCTTGGCCATATCTTAAGGGAAGGACAATAGAAATGATTGTGTTGTTGCCTTGGGATGGACACCAAAAGGAAAGAGAGACAGAGGACACCCAAAAGCACCATGGTGTAGAATGGTGGAGAAAGAATGGTGGAGAAGAGACACTGAAAAGAGGTGTACTGAAAAGCACCATGGTGGTAGAATGGTGGAGAAAGAGAGACGGAGGACACTCCAAAAGCACCATGGTGTAGAATGGTGGAGAAAGAGAGACAGAGGACACTGAAAAGCACCATGGTGTAGAATGGTGGAGAAAGAGAGACAGAGGACACTCAAACGCACCATGGTGTAGAATGGTGGAGAAAGAGAGACGGAGGACACCCAAACACAAAAGCACCATGGTGTAGAATGGTGGAGAAAGAGAGACGGAGGACACACAAACGCACCATGGTGTAGAATGGTGGAGAAAGAGAGACGGAGGACACTGAAAAGCACCATGGTGTAGAATGGTGGAGAAATGAGAGACGGAGGACACACTAAAAGCACCATGGTGTAGAATGGTGGAGAAAGAGAGACGGAGGACGGAGGACACTGAAAAGCACCATGGTGTAGAATGGTGGAGAAAGAGAGACGGAGGACACTGAAAAGCACCATGGTGTAGAATGGTGGAGAAAGAGAGACAGGAGGACACTGAAAAGCACCATGGTGTAGAATGGTGGAGAAAGAGAGACGGAGGACACCCTAAAGCACCATGGTGTAGAATGGTGGAGAAAGAGAGACAGACGGAGGACACTGAAAAGCACCACGGTGTAAAATGGTGG
>JAXRKP010002602.1:0-7500 GCA_037039925.1 Doris montereyensis | reverse complement strand
TGAGAGGAAAATGCTTGTTAACTACTTCACTGCTATAAGCCGTGCATTCCACAGGCTTGTGATGCGCTGGTATTTACAGTCATTATAAGGGGAAACTATTGTTCTGTAATGCTATTATAGTATGGATAGAATAACTAGAGTTGTCTTTCATGATCATTTTGCCAGTGAGGAGAAAATATATTATTATCTTGAATTCTTTTCGAGTTATCGCCATGGCCGAAAGACGTCGAATATCGCCCCTAGGCTTACGGCTGCCAAAGTTCTTGAAGAAGTTATGAATGATGCTGATAGTGATGATGCAGATTTGTATGATAGTAGTGATAGTAAAGAAAATGATTGAGAAAGTGATTCGTTTCCTCGAAGTATAGTGAGGCTTTAGAACTCGATCTAGACGTAGAAAACCCAGCTATACATGTAGATCTAGAAGTTACGGCAAAGAAAATTAGCATTTTTTCCTTAATAAATTTTTGTCTTTCTTATCTAAATATTTTATTATTTTTTTAAATGAAAGGGAATTGTATCCACTGTCTTCATACAAAAAATCATGATAATACTCCTGTAAATAACTGAGTTAATAGAGGAAACTGTAACGTCCCTACCGGAAGGCATAATGCTCTCCGGCATATGGATGTAATTATTGTGATGTACCCTCGGCAGTTAAGGGTTAAGTGTCTTTCCCAAAGAAAACATTGTCGGACCTAGCGTTGTCTGGGTTTATACCCTAAACCTTACAATCCTAAGTCCAGCAGCCTAAACATCAGGCAATCAAGGTCTAGCAGCCTAAACATCAGACAATCAAGGTCATTTAAAACCCAAAAAGAAGGAGCTTATTCTGGTTTCTATAGCATGAAGCGGAACAGATGATAGTAGTCACCTCCTTGACAGGACGCTAGGCAGATGCAGGTTTTACTCCCAAGCTAGTGTTTGTACCCATTTGCATCTGGGTGGAAGGAAATACATGGATTTTCTGCGAGGATTCCAACCGGGACCTCATGATCTCAAGAACGGCAGCCTAACCACATGTCCACCAAGGCCATGCTAATAACAATCTTAATTGGTTGTCTTGAAAAAGCATTTCTGAGCTAGCTCTATTTCATTAATTCCACTCACATCATTGAAAACTGGATTTGTATTTTATGTGGCTGTCAAGGTTGGGTTTTTTGTTGTTCTTTTTGTGCTTTGTGTCTAATAATTAAATGTTTTGGCGTGTTAAATTTGTTTACCGGGCAGTGCACAGGGTAAGCACCTGTAATGGGAGGAGATGATCCCGCCCTTCACGAGTCTACTGCTGCCTGGCAGGCAGGTCCTGGCTAACCAAAGGCTAAGGGAGTTAACCCTGAAAGAAAACAACCTGTTGCCTTGCATGCCGGTCTTGACTGACCAAAGGCTAATGGAGTTAACCCTGACAGAAAATAACAAGGCCCACCACGGGCCTCAAGGGTGGCAGCCTCACCATCTACCTAGAGTACAATGGGCTAATCCCTGCTTATCCAAAACAACTCGATTCAAAGTAATATATTCAATGATATTTACCCGGCTTGAACTTTCGAAGACGACTCTGGAAAAGAACACGGACTGTGATTTTTGGAACATGGAATGTTAGGGCAATTAATGGAAAGCAGTTAGAATTCGCTGAAGAAATGGAAAAATTCAAAGTAGACATTTTGGCTATTACAAAAACAAAGAAAAAGGACAAGGAATAGAAAATGTAGGACCAAATTATACTTTAATCTTCTCAGGAGTAGATGTCAAATATAGAGCTAGAGCAGGAGTAGGCCTCCTAATGCATAAAAGGCAAGAAATGCTAGTAGAAAGTTGGAAATTTGTAATCCCAATGGCTATTAGATGTAAATATTAAACCAAAAGGAAGAGAAATTAAATTATTAATAACTTATGGACCAAACGAAGATGCCCCAAAGAAGAAAAAGGTATCTTCAAAAATGATTTACAAATAGCTGCAGAGAATCTCAAACCCAAACAGGAATTAATGGTTTTAGGAGATTTAACCACTAGAGTAGGCAACAATGTAGAAAACATCAGGAGGAATAATAGGTAAAGAAGGAGAGACAACAACTTCTCCAAATGGAGAGAGACTAATAGATTTTTGCCTAAAGAATAACATGAAATAATTTTCCTCATAAAGATATCCACAAATATACAAAAGTAAATGAAGAGAGATGTGAAAAAGTCAATGATAGACTACATAATAGTTATCAGCTCCCTTTTTACAGTACAATGGATGCTAGAGTAAACAGAGGAGCTGAAATATTTAGTGATCATCACCTAGTGATAGCCAAAATAAGATTATTAACTGAAGAAAACAAACAAAAAAGGAAAAGAGAAGGAAAAAGAGGAAAATTAAAAACCAAGGAAGAGAGGCAGACAAACTACTACATGCAATATGTCAACAAGCATGGAAGTCCAAACAGGTGCTAGATGACTGGAATAAGGAACGGTAGTACCAATACACAAGAAAGGATCAACTATGGAATGCTCAAACTATAGAGGATATCACTACTTAGCCTACCAGGAAAGTGTATGCCAGGATTCTGGACATAAGACTAAGGAAAAGAGTAGAGGATCAGATTGATGAACACCAGAGTGGATTTAGACCAAGAAGAAGTGTACAGATCACATATTTACAATTAGATAAATAATAGAAAAAAAACTGGAGAGAAACGTTGACTTGCACCTGTATTTTATTGACTTGGAAAAGGCATTTGACACTGTGAGGAGGGACGAACTATGGCAGTCCTTAAAATAACACAGTGTAGAGCAAAATTTGATAGAAGCCATTAAAAGTTTTTACAATAAACCAACATGTGCAGTGAGAGTAGCTGGAAATGTATCTGAAGAATTTAATGTAGATATGGGAGTAAGATAGGGTTGTATCCTAAGTCCTCTTTTGTTTTATCACAATTATGGATTCAGTCGCAAAGATATCCTCAAAATTGAAGAAAATGAATGTAGGTATGTGGAAGCTCAAACCAGTAAATGCATTAATGCTTTCATTTGCTGATGATTTAGTTCTGTTTGGAAAATCAGAAAGGCACCTCCAGTCAAATATCAACATGATGAATAATGAATTAAATAAAAGAGGAATGAGATTAAATGCAAAGAAAACCAAAACAAATGCTAGTAACTAGGGAAGCTAAAACACAAAATCTTAAATTAGGCAGGGAGATTTTAGAACAAGTTCAAAGCTACAATTACTTAGGAGTAATGATTAACTCAGAGAGAAAACTAAGAGAAGAAATCAGCCAGAGAATTCAAAAGGCAAGTGCAATATATAACCATCTAGGAAAGGCATTTGTAGGTAAACAAGAATTGTCAACAAAAACCAAATGGCAGTATACAACACAGTTTATTGTCCTACTCTCCTCTATCGCAGGGAAACCTGGACCTTAGACAGTAGGGAATACAGTAGAATGCAGGCAGCTGAAATGAAATATCTGAAAAGAATAGTAGGGAAAACTAAAAGAGACAAAATCAGAAACACAACAATAAGAGATCAAACCAAAGCAGATAGCATAAAAACTAAGATAGAAATGAATCAACTGAGATGATCCGGGCATGTTAACAGAATGAATGACAGAATAGCTAAAATCAGTATACAGTGCTAAAACTCAAGGTAAAAGACCAAAAGGCAGACTTCGGAGAAAGTAGGAAGAAGATATAAAAGAGGTATTAACGCAAAGAAATTTAACTTTCACGAAAAAACAGAAAATGTCAGGACAGGCATTCTGGAGAAAGATCATATCAAGCATCTAAAACCATACACCGGAAGGTAGAATGGGGTTGATAAAGAAGAAGTTTGTTTAAGAATTGAAAACTTTGAATCTTTTTTTTCTTCTATTAGAATTGGCCACGACAACAAGGGAGGTGGTGGGGCTCTGGTTCTTGGACCAGGTGGTCATTGATGCTCCATCTCTGGGACGCATGTGGTGTTTCCATGGGGCACTGGCTCTCTGACAGCGATGAGGACCGCCTTTGGAACGGGAGCTCTTCCCTCAGGAGCTTGCTACAGAAGAATACACACCATGTGCGTTTTTCCAGTATTTCAGGCCATACTATAAGTATTTCAGGTTTTGTTTGCGACATTAGAAGCAAAGACTTATCTATAATCTGTATTATTTCATGTGAGATAAAAAATAAAACAACCCAGTTCCATCGTAGCCATTATGGCCTATAGAGCTGGAGGTTATTCTAGTTTCTATAGTGTGAAGAGGAATAGATGATAACATCGCCTCTTTGCCATAATGCCAATCTGTCATAGGTTTTACTTTCTGAACTGATGTTGGTACTCATTTGCATCTAGAGAAAAACTTGTTGATTAACTTTGGCACAAAAACATGACGTCAGAGTTAGCATTATGAAGATGATCACAATCTGACAGCTTAACCATTAGGCTGCAGACCAATGTTGTCTCTAAGCTGTGCACATGTGCATTCGTGGACATCAGGGAGAAAAGATGTGCATAGTTGAAAAATGTCTGCGCCACCAATGAAAAACAATGAAAAACAATAAAATCAAATAAAAATTTGTTTTCACAGGATTTTTTCTCAAACGTTGCACATAACCAAAAATTTGTGCACACAACATTTACTTTTAAAAAAATATAGAAAAGTTTTCAACCTTTTGCATTAAACCCATGACGTTTTGGTTGAGAAGCCAAGTTCTACCTCTGATCACCAGAGTTGTTAAGAGGTCACAAAACAAAATAACGCTTGCCTGATCCTGTTACAGAGTCACATATTTTTCTTATGAACTTATCTATGGTGAAATAAATTAAATTGGGAAAGAGTGTTTGGGCTTTCTTCTTATAGTGGTCATAGTTTATGTTATTGATTTTACTCTGTAGTTTACGCAGTTAAATTTGTTTGAAGATATCAAGATTATGCTTACTGTATAGTAGCAATAACAAAATTAAAAAAGGCCTGAGAGCTCATTGTCATGAGTAGTAAGTATAGATCCTTTAGGGCTGTGGCCTGTAGAGCCAGAGCTTATCAGTTTCAATAACGTGAGGCAGAACAGATGATAATAATCACCTCCTGGACAGGACACTAGTCTGATGCAGTTTTACTCCCAGCTATTGCTTGTACCGTTTGCTCCTGGGTCAAGTGGGAAAGTGCATGTTTAAAACCTCTTTCCTTCCTGCTCACGATGTCAGACCTAGTTTTGCTTGGATCCAAATCCCGGGACTCCATGATTCCCAGTCTATAGCTTAGCCACTCATCACCATGAGCATAACAGATAATTGTCGACAAAGTGAGCATTCAATTTTAGTGCTTCACAAAGGGAAACCCTGCACTCTGACACAGCAAAGCAAACAGCTTGGCTTTGGATAGTTGTGACAGGTTTATCGTCAGGATATATCCACTAGGGTATAGAATTAGATTCTGAAAAACTAATACTCTAAAGGAAAGAATCTTTATCAAATATTTTCTCTATTTTTATTTCCAGGTATTCCATATGAAATCACAACGCACACAAGTGATGTCGGCAGCGCATCAACGGACGCAATGGTTTATGTCGCTCTTTATGGCAGAGACAGTGCCACTCAACCAAGAATTTGTGTTCCAGCAAGAGAGAGTGTAAAAGTCGATTTAGAGAGGCAGTGTCGACAAATTTGTCGGTGAGGTAACATATATTTATTGTCAGATATAGGTTTTAACCCCTTCTCTGCTCAGGAGACCTTACATAGCAGTGTGAAGGAGAAACTGACTGTTTACCTTTTAAAGCAATGTTATTCAAGCAAATTGCGTAGTTTGTTTTTTATGCAGTTATGTCCCTTAGACAACACAAACCTATTGAAACGCGTCATGTCTTAAGCCTGAAATTTTATGGGCGCATGGCATATAGCATGGGAGTTGCAGATTGGTTTGAGATTGGAAATTTTAGGGGCACATGCCGTATATCATGCACAAACTGGTCTGGAAAATTTCTGGGCACATGGTAGCAAAAGGGTTAATAATTATAGTATGAAATTTTTGACTTTGACCTGTAAACTAACTGGTGTGTTTAAAAGCATCTTGTTGTCTACAAGAAAATTTTGATAACTGCATGCAAAACTGTACAGGAATGTGTGCCAACCACGTTTAAAGGCAATACTACAAGTCAAAACAGGAAAGATCAAAGTACAATCTTTGGCCATTTAACAGTACACTTTTAATGTGATCAAGTCATCATCTCAATAGATTGCAGCCTGAACGCTCCCAAAATGCAAGTTTTCTCCTCCATTTGGTTTTCTTTTGAAGTTTTGCAGCTAAGAAGTTTGAGCGGTAGGTATATATTATAGAATACAATCATCAGTTGTGCAAACACTATTTAAAGAAAAAAGACAAAAAAGCAAAAATGCTGAACAACAAATGTGGCAAGCATGAAAAGTGAAGAAAAAAATAAAAGAGCAGTGATTATCTCACATACATTATCAGAGATTTCTTTTTTTTTTTGGTCAATATTCACAATTACCAGTTTGAATATTTTAGAATATTTTTTCAAGTGCCTCCTCTGCTGATTTAGCAAATTATCATCCTTTTTAAATGCAGTTACTCTGAGATTTTTTGCCTGCCTAATGATTTAAGCCCGGCCAGAGTAGTAATGGTTTTATGTGCCAATGTGAATCTATCAGTGCTTCTGCCAGGTTGGGCGTTTCCTCACCTTTTTTGCTTCCTAGACCAATACTGCTAAAATTGTGAAGAAAAATGCCCACAACCACTCACATCAGCACTTAGCATAGAGTAACCTAGCAACAGCACCAGCACTCAATGCTAGGCAAGCATTAGGTGCCTTGGAAATGAAATGTATCATTCTTGTGGGGGATAGAATTTATCTGGCATGGAGCAATAATTTTTTGGGCAATCAAAGACTTAATATTTAATCACTTTTATTCACAGATGGAGACATTGAGTGATAAGATCGAAAAGCTACGCATCGGCCATGATGGCTCTGGCTTTGGGGCAAAGGTTGGCATTTGGATAAAGTTGAAATAACGTTTGCATGATTCCGGCAAGGTGAGGCATTTCGTTTTCATTCTTTGACATAATACGTGATGACTTTTAATTTGTTTTTTTAAAACGAAATGCTTTTTAATTTCTTTGCTTTGTTGCTTCATGTTTACCTGAGCTGTAATTGAAATTCTAGAGGGCTTTTTCAATATCAGAATCACAATTTTTTACATTTTAAATATACACTACATTTTTTTTTTTTTAAATATTGTTGTCAATATATTTTCATTCAAGCTTATGTTACAAAGTTTCAAGGCGCTAACTTTATTGCATTTTATTCAATCAGAAAAAAAAGGCATGAAGTGTGTAAGTTTCTAGAGGTCTACACATTTTGAGTTGCAATTTTCACTTGTTCTATCTTTCATCTTGTATCTAGATTTCTCTAACACCTTAAGGGCTTTGGTAAACTGTGAATATTGTATGGCCATTTGAATCAGATAGTGTAGTATACTTTAACCTTGCTTTGTTCAATGATATTTTCTTCATGTTTGTC